>JXTB01000054.1:676761-726678 GCA_002914805.1 Parasponia andersonii
CAGTACTCTGAGGCTGATTTTGGCTAGTCCCGGCGGCTCTGGTAGTGTTTCTGGTATTTGCCATTATCGTCGCGGGTGGAATCTGACAAATATTTTTGCCGGAATAGCCCTCCTTCTAGCGCCAATTGTTGATGGAGGTTTTATCAACAATAAATTTATGAATAATTGAGAGATGTGGCTTGCGTAAACTGAAGTAAATAATCAAAGCAAATAAGGAGACACGGATTTATAGTGGTTCGGCTCCAAAAAAGATGAGCCTACGTCCACTGTTTTCTCACTATTTTGATGAATATTCAAGAGTACAATACTCGAATGCTAATGGAGAACGCTCAAGACTTAGACCACCCTAAGCGTGTATTTGCTCTAACTTCTACTCTCTCTGACTTGTTTCTGCCCAGAATGTCTATATCACCTTCGGAACATAGAGCCCCCCTTTATATAGATGGTAGTGACCCTATCCCCCTAGGTTCCTTATGTCTCTAGGATCCTTAATTGAATAAACGGGTAACTATACAATTGGGTAATTATCCAATTAAGTAATTGGATAATTACTCAAAACGGATAACTGGATAAATACAAACAATACAATTAGATAACTACTCGAAAAGGATAACTTAGTTACTCGCAAATAGGAGTCTTCAGTTTCCCTTTCCTTGTAGGTTTCCTTTACTGCATTTACCTAGTTCCCTCTTCTTGTAGGTTTCCTCTATAGTATTTTCGTGTTTCCCTTTTCCTATGGGTTCCCTGTTTATTAAGGAAAACTATACGGAGAAGGTCGCACAAAAATCTGCAGAAGAGGTCGCACGCAAGCATCACGGAGGAGGTCGCATATATTCCATATGTGGAAGGTCGCACATATCCTTCACAGAGGAGGTCGCTTATACATCATATGCAACCTTAGGATTCTAGACCGTACAACAGGAGGGATATTATAAGACTATAGTCGTTTCCACCACCTCTGGAGCTCGATATTTATAGAAGAGCTTGGAGTAAAATGATAATTAAAAGTAGCACGCTATTCTGATTTAACTGAGTATTCTCCAGATTTATCAATGTGCCAAACTAAAGAATCTAAAGTAGGCCCAATACTCAATGATATGAATAAGTTATCATTCCAATTTACCAGTAGAAATATATATTTAATAAAAGTACAATTCCATGCAACTAGGCTATCAATAAGGTCAGAAACACGCAACTCATCATTAAAAGCGGGAGTAATAGGTTTGAAGGAGTTCAGCTTTGGAAGCCATGGATCATGAAATACATGAATTGAAAATCTATTACCTACCTTCCATCGAAGGCCCTTGACAAGAAGATCTCTCCCCCATAAGATACTCTTCCACAACCATGAGCTGCCATTTTTATCTTGTACATCTAGAAGATGGGTAGAAAAAAAAATATTTCCCTTGTAATTCACGTGCTACTAAGGACTGAGGGTGTTTTATAAGCCGTTAGGACTGCTTTGCTACCAACGATTGGTTGAAGAGACTGATATCTCGAAAACTTAGACCACCCAATGACTTTAGTTTGCATATTGTATCCCACTTTATCCAAGGTACCCTCTTTTTTACATCATTTGTACCCCACTAAAGTTTAAAAATAATGATCGAATCTCCTTACGGAAGCCATCTGGAAGTTTAAATATGCTCATGACGTATGTAGGGATAGATTGCAAAACTGCCTTAATAAAAATTTCCCTTCCTCATGAAGAGAATAGCCCTTTCCTCTAGCTTTGAACCCTCTTTTGAACGCGCTTAAGGATATGTTCAAAAGTTTTGCGCTTATTTCTGCCGACCACCAATGGAAGACCAAGATACTGATCATATGACTATCCTGAAGTGAGACTCGGAATTTGTAAAATAGCTTGAGTAGTAGAAATATCAGTATTTGGACTGAGATTAATTGCAGATTTCTTCAAGTTGATTTTCTAACTCAAGGCCCTCTTATACCATGAGAGAGTTCTGTAGAGAGTTTTTGCATCCTGAGTAATAGCACGAGTAAACACAAATTGTCATCTAGAGAGAATAAATGGCTTATTCGAGGACTATCTTTGGTACATCGAAAGCCAAAGAGATTGCTATTAGCCTTAGCCTGATAAATCAAAGATGAGAATGCCTCCACACACAATAGGAAAAAGTATGGGGATAGTAGATATCCTTCATAGATACCCCTAGATGGTATGATATGACCTCTAGCTTTGCCATTCAAAACCACAGAAAGAAGGATGTAGAACACATTCCATAACTCGATGCACCCAAAGATTGCCAAAGCTTATATCCATTATAAGAGACCATAAGAAGCCCCACTCCACCTATTGTAAGCTTTACTCATGTCAAGTTTCAAAGCCATGAAACCTTTATTACCATTTGCTTGACGACATAAGGAATATAAGGACTCAAAGGCGATTATTGCATTATCTGAAATTAGCCTTCCTTACATAAATGCACTCTGGTACTCAGAAATAAGTGAGGGTAACACCGTCTTCATCTATTTGCCAGAGCCTTAGTAATAATCTTGTAGATGATATTATAAAGGCTTATCAATCTAAAATCTGGCACAGTCCCTTGATCTTTTTTCTTGGGAATAAGGATAATATGAGTGGAGTTGAGAGCTTTAACTGATGATCCTTTGTTGAGCACGCTTAGGCATACTCTACAAATACTTCTACCGGCCATGTTCCAATGCTTCTAGTAGAAAATAGTGTGAAATCCATCAGGTCCTGGTGCCTTGGTCCCCCCTAATTTGAAATAGAGCTGTTTTGATATCTTCTGTAGTAAAAGGGGAATCAAGGTATTCAGCCATTACTGGAGATATAATTTTGGTTACTACATTGACAACCCTCTGCGACTCCTTTATACTCGATTGAGATGATTGAAAAATAGTACCAAAATAAGCTTCCACAATTCTGACCAAGTCCTTCTTTGCTTCTTTCTAGATGCCTGAATTATCCTTAAGTCTCTTAATATTATTTTTCCTCATACGGTTGGTCACTTTCTAGTAGAAGTACCTTGTGTTTTGGTCACCAAATTTTAGCCATTCTGCATGAAATCTCTGTCTCTAATAATGTTCCTCGTTGCTTAGCAAGTCTTCAAGTCTATTCTCCAGAGCCCGGATCTCTTTCATTTTGCCACCCATATCGACACAGCTTGTATAGACGAGAGACATTCTTTTTCAAATTTTTTATAGATCGCCTTAATGAGCCAAAGGTCTGAGAGCTCCAAAGTCGGAGGTCTATTGCACATCTTTCAATCCTGCATTGAAAATTAGAAAGAGCATCGTTATAAAAAACATCTTCATTCCAAGCCTTCTCCACCACCTCTCTACACCCATTCTCCCTAAGCTGGTAAGGTTCAAATTTAAAATCCCAATTGCTCAAGCCGTCTTGATTATCAGGGCCCTTGTTCAACCATAAAATCAAAGGACGATGATCCATGAAATAAAATCCCCATACTCAACAATTGATGTGTTATAGAGTTTACGCCAATTATTAGAATATATATATATATATATATATCGGTCAAGTTTTTCCTGAATAAAATCATTGTTAGGGTGTTTATTCATCCAAATGAATGGTGAACTTAAAGATCTCAAATCGGACAAGCTATAATACAATAAAGCGTTATGAAAATTATTCATAGTAGGAGCGACTCTATCATTGCCTCTATTCTTCTCTGACGAGCATAGAATTTCGTTAAAGTCACCACCACAAAGCTATAGTAACAAATTCAAATGCTTTAGGTGCCGAAGTAAATCCCGCGAAAAATGACGAAGGTAAGGTTTTGGATCGCCGTAGAAGCCAGTATACCGCCACCATTTACCATCCATCGACTGAACAGAAAAATCAATGTGGCCTTTGGAGAAAGAGTTAATAGTAATTTGCCAGTCTTCATTCCAAAGAAGCATTAGAGCACCATTTCGACCTTCAGAGTTCACCACAAAACTATGAGAAAAACCTATAAAAAACTTCACCCTTGTCACCAATCCACCAGCTAATTTAGTTTCTGATAAGAAAACTAAATTCGGGGCTACCTTACAGAACAATTCTCGTAAGGTTTTTAATGTACAGGGATTCCCTAGTCCGTGTACATTCCAACACAATATACTCACGTTAATCGACAGTCCTGGGCACCAAGACTCGCCGAATCCATCTTCTTATTGATTTCCTCCTTAACATTATCAATTCTACTCTTCTTAAAAGTATTACAGGAAGGAAGGTAACTCACCAACATCATTAATCAGTCTTCATTTAGCACAACCAGTGGAGAGCTTTAGTGAGGTATATTCCTTGGGTTGGTTTAGTGGAGATGTGTGCAGTTTATTAAGATGAAAGCATCAGATTTTTAATAAAATGGCTATTAGTAACTAATAAAGAGGGGATCCCACCATTTTTTATTGTCTTTGCTTTTGGTAAGTTGACGTGAATTTTTCTTTTCCACGTACGTGTCTTTTTTGGACCCATTATTTTATTATTTCTAATGTCGTCATTTAGAGATTGTAATGGGTTTGCCATGCACTTCATAGGATAGCAATTGGAATTCCTCTCTGACTCTGCATTTAAAGCTAACAGCTTTTCTTGGACTATCTGCATAGGGTCTTGATTGAACAGTTGCCAACATATCTTTTGAGTTAGAATTCAAAATTCCAGCTTGTCCATGTAAAAAAATGGTAACTCTCCACTATCGACGGTCGTATTCCTACTTGCCTTTGCTTTTCCACTGTTGGTGTCTTGTTGTATATATGAATCACCTCCAGTGTTTCCCTTGTTAAAGTCTATTGCATCTTCACCACTGGTAAAGATTTCTAAGGTGTTATCAGTGCTGGAGTCCCACCGTTTATGAGTCTCCACCATGGCTACCCGATTTATTTCATTGTCTGAATTCAATGTCGCTCCCATCTCATCTAAACCTCCATTATTAGTCCCTTCTTTACTGCCACTTGATCTCATAGGCGAGTTATTATAGTCAGACCACTGATGGCACCTTTTCGTTCCCTCCGTTCTCTGCTCCATTGTTTAATATTCATTGCTCTCAACTAATCTCCATATCGATGTTTACTGGAAAGCCATTTGTGTCTATTTCCTCCTCTGGAAATTCACTTAAATTGTGTCCTATAATACCGTATCGAAAACAAAATTCTAGAAGGAATTTATACTGTATTGGAATGGAGACAAACCCGACAACCTCATCAGTAAAAACTCGTAGCCCTCTGCGTAATGGCTTAATAATATCAATAATGATTCTTGCACGTGTCGTTGGCCCATCTGTGTTTGCATCCTCTACTGTCCCAATTAACTCCCCCCAAGGTCGTGCGCATCGGTCACTTTTACAAGCAATTGGGATATTATGAAATTGCACCCAGAAAGGAACTTTTGTGAAGTCCGTTAAGGATACTAGACCAACATCTTGTGGTTTAAGAAAGGGAAATTAATTGGTTGCTGAACGTCCATGGACTACCCTATAGCACTTCTGGACGATCTGCTTTGCACCTAAAATGAACATAAAAAAGTTTGTGATACCCATTGATTCAACTTTTACCTTACGGGTAGTGCGCCACACTTGTTCTATGACTTCATACAGACCCTCCCGGTTGACGAACTTATTTCCAAAGACCCTTCCTACCAAACGGAGCTTCATCTTCTCTTTGCTGTCTTCATACATCTCTGGGCTCATTCTCATCGTAGGACCTTTATGGTCGACAAGATTTAGGTGTTTATACAATTTGACAATTTCTTCAGGGTCCATATCAACGAAGCGAAGAAGAAGCGACAAGTGTAAATAATATTGCTAGTAGAACCACACTAAATAGGTGAGAACATGCAAAGTCATTTCGGTGGGAACTGAGTTTGGGGTGAGGCTATATAGTAAGGAAATAAAATGGTGATAAGGAAATATTAAGCCGAAAAAGTATAAAAGGCAGGAAAAAGGATAGGAAAGAGATTGAACTATAAAAAGGCCAGGAAAAAGGATAAGAGATACAACTTTGAACTAAACGTTTACAAGAAACAACGAGAGCCAATCTGTAATTGGCAAGAACCTTCTTCAAGAAAGGAACTATGTTTGAAGTATTTGCCTTTTAGAATTTTACTTAATTACCAACAAGTAAGGGTTGTTTAGCTAATAACAATTGGTGGAAGAAGCTAATGTCTTGAAAACTATTCCTCCCTCAAATTTTCTGACGCATAATTGGTGCATTCGCTTTTTAATCTCCGAGTCTCTAATAAAGCACGTAGACCGTTACAAATGGAAATTGGAAGTTTGAAGATGCTCATAGCATAAGACGAAATTGCTTGTGTCACTGCTTTAATGGGAATGGGATTTTCCTTTCCCTTAGTCGAAAACAGATTATCTTTCCAAATATTGTGTTATTGCTCTGAATACAACTCTCTTATTGTGGCCCAGAAATGCAGGTATAGGCCAAGATGCTAAGAGGCCTTATCAGATCTTAGAAATTTACCGACAAATCTGAAATAAGACAGCTTTTTTAACTACTTTTGCTTTTGGTAATTAACAGTATTTGACAAAAGGACGTTCTTATTATCAATGGATTAATTCATAAAGATTTTAGGACATTTATCTTGTTCATGTACCAAATAAATCAATACTTAGAAGAATTCAAAAACTTTTAGTGCCACAAATATTTTCTTTAATTAATTTTCAATCTTCTACGTGTGTGTTTATAAATTATTATTAAACGGCTACAGTTACATATACCTTTCTAGAAGGAACTAAACAACATAAAAGAGAAGTTAGATTACATGTGGGCCATCATAGATTTTAACGCCTAAGTAGGCCCTTTCATTCACTTGGGAAATTTATTTCTTTCTTTCATTCAGATTTATCTTTCAATTTATTGGTTTTCTTTATTTGCAATACCACAGAATCTTCTTCTATCACCATTTAAATTAAAAAAAAAAAAACAAGAGTCTATAAATGTAACATATATTCTGAGTGACACTCCAGTACTACAATCGTTCTCAAATCTCTTGATTGTCCTACAAGAAGGTGAAAAAAAAAAAGGTAAAGGGAAAAAGGGAGAAAACAATCTCTAGGTCAGACTAAAATGGTAGAGTTAGTATCGTTTGGAGTGGTGATTATCTTAGTGATAGTGACAATTTGGGTATTATTGGTGGTGAACTGGATCTGGTTAAGGCCCAAGAAGCTCGAGAGGTGGTTGAGACAACAAGGCCTTTCGGGAAAATCTTATCAGATATCTTTTGGGGTCTCTGAAGAAGAATCAAATATGAGGAATGAAGCTGAATCCATCACCCTCAAAGTTTCCGACGACGTAGTGCCTAAGATATCCTTCTCTTTCGATAAGAACGTGAAGACTTACGGTAATATATATGCCATAATTCAATTATGTATTATTACTTTTATTTCAAAAAATAAATTATTTATTAATACACATATATATAGACTATGACACTATGTGTCAGTAGTGCGTCACAATTTTGTTTATGGACAGAAAATGACATGCAATTCATAGGTAGAGGACATATATTGTCACTGTAGTTATAAAATAGTACAAAAGCGTTCCCTCAAAAAAAAAAAAAAAAGGTACAAAAGCGAAAATAATGCATTACTTTTTATCCTGCTTTCATTTTTTACTTTCCTCCATGAGTTAATCCAAATAGCTGATATTTTTAGACTTTTTTTTTTCTTAGTATAATTATTTCAAAATGTGGAATCAACCAATATTCTGATAAGTTTGTTGAAACGTTTTTACCTTCACCAATTATAGTACTGCAAGCTTTATCATAAGGGTGTTATATTGGAACTAAAATTTGATTATCATTATTCTTGAAGCTGTAGCATCTTGATTCTTGATTTTTTTTTTTTTTGTTACAAGCCCAAATTAAGATTATGACAAATAACAAGTTTCAGGCTCCTGAAACTTTTAGAATCAAAATCACAAATAACCAGTTGAGTAAAACAAAAGAAAAGAAAGAGAGAGAGAGAGAGAGAGAGAGAGAGAGATTCATCTAATACTTGGAGTAATAACATAAAAATATCATAATTTTTTAATTTTTCTGCAAAAATTACCATTTTTTTAATTCTACAAAATAATACATTGATATTTAAAATACAGGTCATTATCAAAATGCACTTTTCTAATGTGTATAATTTTTATTAATTATTTAACTTCTTTTTATTTGTAATATATAAAATTTCTTATATGAACATGATTTTGACTTCTTTGAATAACTGAATCCAAGGTAACGTTTTATTATTATTGTTATTATTATTATTATTATTATTATTATTATTATTCTTATTACCACAATGAATCTCTCTTAAATGGTCTTTTAAGTAATTCTATATCCAAGGCCCAATCGGACGCTTTCTTATTCACACTTTTTATAAGATAGAATTGGTNTCCTAATTAAATGCCTACATTAACATAATATTCGTAATAATTCTAACAAAAATTGTTTATACATATCAATATGGTCCATATTCTGGTCATAAATTGCGTTCAACCAAGTCTGCAATGATTATATATGCATATACAGATTAGCTTTGTCACAACCCAAAACCTTAGGTAGTGACTTTTGGTAATCTTTTAGGGTAAATTAATATAAATAAAGAATTTTATAAAATTCGGGGAAAACCAAGTATTTGGATTTTTTATTTTAGTCTCTAAATCGTTAGAAATTCTGTATAAAAGAGGTTTATCTTTAGTTTAGTTTACCCAGAAAGAAACACCAATTAGAATTCAAGAAAAACATAGTTAATTAGTACGAAAACTTAGTTTAATAAAAACTTTAATGTTGATTAAAATGAAGTCGCAAACCTTAAGTCGGAGAGTCCATGAAGTACTTAAAATTTTGAAAATATGCTCCTTGGGAACTATATGGTCCCATTTATACACTAAATCCTCAAATAGTATTAAATATATCCTCATACATTCACTTAGCATTGACAACAAACTTGGCTAAACAGTTAAAAACGAAAAGAATGGAACAAGTTATAAGGACCAACCGAAGAGGAATAGGAATAAGACTGCAACGTAGACCAAGCAACTTGCTTGGCTATCGAGACGACTGATTTGAATAAATGATCACCTAAAAGAGAGGAAAATAGGAAGGGTGAGCTCGAGAGCTCAGTAGGAAAATTGTTACTTTATGTAAAAACTCTTTTAGTGATAGAAAATCCCTGCATGGTCAATTTAGTCCAAAAATATCTTTTTTACAAAACCATGTTTATGTACTTATACATATTCATTTCCAAAGTTGATAATCTGTATACAAATATATATATATATATATAACTGAATATGTATATATACAAAAATATGTTATCCAAAATCAATAGTCTGTCATCACATACATATATATATATATATATACATATATAGATATATAGAAAACATAATATCGAAAAATCAATTAGTCCACAAACACATGACACAAATCTACTCATACCTATGAGTTCACCACCTCTCATCAATAGAAACCAGGGTGTTGGCACTACGTGTGCCATACAACTTGTCTAACACCTAGCCCATAACCGGAGGGGATACCCGTGTGTCGCCTACCAAACCTAGAGGGGTAACCGCATTGCCTACGCCTACTAAATAGGGAGCTAATCAGAAGAAATACCCCACACGGGTTCACGAAATCTGCACCGTCGGTAGAGCTGCAGCGCCACACTATAAAAACCTCATTATGCTAACTTGGGACTCATGCGTGATCCTATGATACATGTACTCTGAATTGATGTGTAAAAGTAGCCATACAGTAATTTAAGTTCAAATGATGCTCTGTTTTTTTAATAAAATAATTAATTAAATTTTATAGAAAAATGGGCAACATAACGGCCCTATTTTAACATATCCAAAAATAACATGCACTCAGAAAACTCCCAGAGCAATCCAATATACATAATACAATTCAATTCCACCGCGTATATCTAAAACAATTCTAAAATTACGTTTGTTCTCATATATTGGAGAAAATAAGTTTTATTCAAAAATACTGTAAAAAAGAGGTAACCGAATCCCCACCTCACTAGAATAGCAGTACCACGTTATTAAATGCTGAGGTAGTCGATTGGATGATCGTTCGGAAGGTCGGGAAATAATTCTACGCCCTTGATCGCTCACTTGGGGAAACATCAACTTCTCAACGATGCTTCGATTCAATGAACAGACCACCTCATTGAATTCCTAATGTCTAAAATAGCTAAATTAGACATATAATTCAATCAATTCAGATCTGGGTAGACACCGGACCAGTGGCACACAAAATTAGATAAAATCTAAGCCGTTAGATATTGATTTTTGTGCTGGTCACCAAATATAATCAATATATATATCAAACTTCTCAATTTTTCGAGTACATTCCAAAAATGACAACAAAAACAAAATCTAACGGTCGGATCAAAAACTAAAATTCGAAACTCAAAATACCCAAAAATGGCAACTTTCAAATCAGGCAAAATGGGATCGTGAAATATATGCCTTGAGGTTCCTCTCGATGAAACAAATCCAACGAGTCCAAGAACGCGACCTGAGACGGTTGGAATCGTCGCTGAAAATCGAAACTCCCTCACGATCATTAATGGTGTTTTCCGGCAATACGGAGCATGACGGCGATCGGGGACAGGTGAAATAAGTTGCTGGCGGTGCGGGAGGACTCCGCCAATGGTCTGGTGGATCGGAGTGAGAGGCCCGCACGACGGGCTATTAGCTCCAAAAAAGCATATTTTTTTTTACCACGGCGCAAAGAAAAAATTTTGTTGGCTGTAGCAGCTCTGGCATTCATCCGCCTTCCTTCGGCCGAGAGCAACTATATTGTCACTGTAGTTGTAAAATAGTACAAAAACGTTCCCTCAAAAAAAAAAAAAGGTACAAAAGCGAAAATAATGCATTTATTTTTATCCTGCTTTCATTTTTTACTTTCCTCCATGAGTTAATCCAAATGCTGATATTTTTAGACTTTTAGACATTTTTTTTTTCTTAGTACAATTATTTCAAAATGTGGAATCAACCAATATTCTGATAAGTTTGTTTAAACGTTTTTACTTTCAACAATTATAGTACTGCAAGCTTTATCATAAGTTTGTTATATTGGAACTAAAATTTGATTATCATTATTCTTGAAGCTGTAGCATCTTGATTCTTGATTTTATTTTATTTTTTTTTGTTACAAGCCCAAATTAAGATTATGACAGATAACAAGTTTCAGGCTCCTGAAACTTTTAGAATCAAAATCACAAATAACCAGTTGAGTAAAACAAAAGAAAAGAGAGAGAGAGAAAGAAATTCATCTAATACTTGGGGTAATAACATAAACATATCATATTTTTTTTTATTTTTCTGCAAAAATTAACGTTTTTTTAATTCTACAAAATAATACATTGATATTTAAAATACAGGTCATTATCACAATGCACTTTTGTAATGTGTATAATTTTTATTAATTATTTAACTACTTTTTATTTGCAATATATAAAATTTCTTATATAACATGATTTTGACTTCTCTGAATAACTGAATCCAAGGTAACGTTTTATTATTATTGTTATTATTATTATTATTATTATTATTACCTCAATGAATCTCTCTTAAATGGTCTTTTAAGTAATTCTATATCCAAGGCCCAATCGGACGCTTTCTTATTCACACTTTTTATAAGATAGAATTGGTTTAGCCGTCATTTACCAAAAAAAAAAAAAAAAAAGGCTTTACTCAATTAATTGAAATTCTTGGTAGCTTTTTTTCTGTTGTTGTATTACTTTAATTTGAGGGTTGCCAAAAGCAAAAGTATTCACCTCTTTACCAGCAAACTCTTTTCAACTCGCATGAAGTGGATACTTAAAAAACTCAAATGGCCAGCATATTTTTGAGTTCTTTGATTCTAAGAATAATGTCAAGCAAATTTTATGATTAATCTACCAAATAACCTAGTTAATTATCTGAGTCTAGTTGTCTGCTATGTTTTAGAGTCCATCCTAATTAAATGCCTACATTAACATAATATTCGTAATAATTCTAACAAAAATTGTTTATACATATCAATATGGTCCATATTCTGGTCATAAATTTCGTTCAACCAAGTCTGCAATGATTATATATACATATACAGATTAGTTTTGTTTTGGAAGTTTGAAAAAGTAAGATGATTTTTATGTATTTTTTATTTTTCTATACAGGTAAGAACTGTTTTGCATGGGCTGGCACGGTATTGAGTGTGATCATTATGAATCCAGAACATCTGAAAGATATCTTCAACAATTATAATGATTTTCGTAAGCCATACATAAATTTCTTTATCCGGTATGTAGCTGATGGTATTATACTTGATGATGGTGAAAAATGGGCTAAACGTCGAAAGATTATCAATCCGGCTTTTCACCTTGCAAAGTTGAAGGTATTTTATCTATGTGCTGTTATATAACTATTTGTGAAAACGTTACGAGACAATCTTTATTCAAATCATGGTAATTAAGTCGTGCAATAACTTAATATTAAGTGTATGTTTATGTGCATGATGTATATAGACTATGATAATTGTTATCTTTGTGTAGGCATGCTAGGTTACTATATGTTAATGTCTTACAAAATAATTAATGATAAGTTTATTACAGAATTCCAATTTTATTTTTTAAATCCAAAATCAGTTTTTATATATAAAGTTGGAAGGATAAATAAAGAGTAAGATTTGAAAAGTAAATTTTTATATAT
Source organism: Parasponia andersonii (assembly GCA_002914805.1). NCBI lineage: Eukaryota > Viridiplantae > Streptophyta > Magnoliopsida > Rosales > Cannabaceae > Trema > Trema andersonii. Next base: position 689,449 of record JXTB01000054.1, read on the forward strand.
ATGAATTGTTTTATCTTTTTAATTTTCTATATAACAGTAATTTCTAAATTTGAGGAATAAGATTTCAATCTTATATACAAAGTACCCTAAATTTTGCAAACAATTCTGTTTGTGCTTTATTAATTTTTCCATTTGTTGTGTATGTACAGAATATGCTACCGGCATTTGATCTTAGTTGCTCTGAGATGATAAGCCAGTGGGAGAAGTTGGTGTGCAAAGAGGGTGGTTCATGTGAGTTAGACATCTGGCCTTATCTCCAATATCTAACTGCCGATGTAATTTCTCGAACTGCATTCGGGAGTAGTTACGAAAAAGGTACAAGAATATTCGAACTGCAAAGAGAACAAGCTCATACTATGACTAAAGCTATCCAAAATTCTAAAAACATTCCAGGATGGAGGTAATAATATACATAAAACTTTTTCAAGTAAACTTCTCATGTTTGTACAGCTGTAAATATATACTTAGCTTGAGTTAGAATTCTAATTAATTAGCCTTTTCATATTCAAATTATGGTTTCCCATAAATACTAGGAGCATCATGCATATATAATTTTTGCTTACAACAACAATAATATCTATCATGATTCATGTGTATATATAGATACTCTTGTCCGGTCCACTTTTTAGTACCACCAAATTATGTGGCACATGAGTTGTATTTAAGATTATTGTATCACAATTTAATTAGTGGATATTATTATCTATTTAGAGTAAGTTTTAATTTATTAATTGAATAATAAAAGCTCACATGTCATAATATTAATTCTATTAATAATTATTTTTTGAGTCTTTTGATGGTTTCATTCTCGAAGAAGTAAACCATTTTTATCTCACTTATGGTAAGTTGTAGTTGTTGCCATATTTCCCGTAAAGCAACTATGGTAACCACATTCTAACGTCTGTGGTGCTTGGATTTGTTGTCTCTTATTTTGAGGATAGGGCGTTCTATTTTATTTGATGTATTGAAAGTTGATACATATGGCATCTCATTGATAAATTTCCTGGAAGCATCCTTTCAATATATATATATATATATATAGAGGTTGCCAATTCAATAGGTATTTTTTTTCTTTACTTATAGATAGGTATTTTTTTTTTAGCGGTTGGATCACTATCTAATGGTGATCTAATGGTTATAATAAAGTGCATAAAAAGACGTGCATCATTAATGCTCTTTCTCTCTCTTACTTTTTACAATAAAAAAATATGCATGCTAAATTTTCATTGGCCAAATTGATACCTATGCATAGGTAAAAAAAAAAAATACCTACTGGATTGGTGCCCATATATATATATATATATATATATATATAGAGGTTGCCAAACAATAGATATTTTTTTTTTCTTTATTTATGAGTAAGTAATTTTTTTTTAGCCGTTGGATCACCGTCTAACAGTGATCCAATAATTATAATGAAGTACATAAAAAGACGTGCATTATTAATGTTCTTTCTCTCTCTTATTTTTTACAATAAAAAAATATACATGCTAAATTTTTATTAGGCAAATTGATACCTATGTATAGATTTTAAAAAAAAATACTTACCGGATCGGTGTCTATATATATATATATATATATATATATTAAAAATGTGTTTAAAATGACTGGCATTCATTCTTATATGTATGTATATATGTATCTATTCAAGTGACTTTTCATACTGAATTATTATTGTACAATAAAGATACTCAATGACATCATTTGGGATGTCATAACTATTATAATAAACTACTACTTTTCTTTTTAACGAGGCTATCCCCCTACCCCTTATCGTGCCAAAAAAAAAAAATGGTACTAAAAAATTGATAAGCATGTTAAATATTAATAGTTGCCAAATGCCCTTCCTGCTAAAGAATATACAGTTGAAATTGAATGCATACTTGAACTAGGGAAAATGCTCGTCATATTGTACGTCAAACAATATTAACAAAGATCATAATTGAAGAATCACTGCGCAGGTTTGTACCGACTAAGTTGCACAGGAGGATGAAGGAAATTGACAACAATGTAAAAGCTTTACTTAAGGATATGATCAAGGAAAGAGAGAAGGCAATGAAATCTGGCGAGGCAAATAACGACGACTTATTAAGCGTGCTCTTGGAATCTAATCTTAAAGAAATCCAGGAAAACAAGAACATGAAAAAGGTTAATCGACTAATGAGTATTGATGATATAGTTAGGGAGTGCAAATTATTTTACTTTGCAGGACAAGAGACAACCTCGGTGTTGCTAGTTTGGGCAATGGTATTGTTAAGCGTAAATCCTGATTGGCAAGCTCGTGCAAGGGAAGAGGTTTTGGAAGTCTTTGGTACCAAGAAACCTGATTTTGATGGAATAAGTCACCTCAAAATTGTAAGTAATATATATAAGTATATTTAAGGCCCCTAGTATTTGTGAAAATTAATTAATAATTACGCTCCATTAATTTTAACTACAAAAAATGACTGATAATATAACAAAATCTACACATGTTAGATCAATTTCCCAACATTTTCATTATGTGATGGAAGAACAAATTATAAGTTTTTAGAACTGATAGAATCAGTTATCCTTTCCTAGAACAAGGATCTTTCTATTTCTTTTGTCTTTTTATATTCAATTGTTTAGAAATCAAACCATCCTTCCTTTTCTTAAAACTGCCATTTGCTCCTCTACTAAAATACAGTCTCAAGGTATTTAGTATCGATCGAATTCTTAAGTTTCAAATTATGGCTTAATTGGTTAACATATTTTATTTCACAGGTGACTATGATCTTATATGAGGTACTTAGGTTGTACCCTCCCGTTACAACTCTTCTTCGAGTTGTTGAAAAGAAAACACAGCTTGGAGAGATGTCACTACCAAGTGGAATACAAATTTATGTACCGACTCTCCTTATCCAACATGACACCGAGCTTTGGGGCGAAGATGCTAAGGAGTTCAAGCCAGAGAGGTTCGCTGAAGGAGTTTCGAAAGCGACAAAGGGACAAATCTCATTCTTTCCTTTTGGTTGGGGGCCTCGGATTTGCATCGGCCAAAACTTCGCCTTGATAGAAGCAAAATTGGCTTTGTCACTGATTTTACAACACTTCAGATTTGAGCTTTCACCAACTTATACTCATTCTCCTTTCGTCAACGTGACTCTCCAACCAAAGCACGGTGCTCACATTGTCTTACATAAGCACTGATCTGCACCGGGATCTGGCATTATTAGTGTAATACTACAGAGAGAGGGCACACTGGGAATTGCTTGGGTGAAGCAACAATATATATATGTGTATATATATATATATATAGTGATAACGCCTTTCTAATATATTAGTGTAATCAATAATAAGTCCTTTCTGCATTGTCAATGGAGATATTGAATTTTAGTTTCTCTATCAAGATATTAATGTGAGAGGAGCATAAAAAAGACTAGAGATCATGTCCTTACTAGGTAGCCAAACCAACCTCTTGAGAAGACCAAATCAATATTTTCATGTTTCGTTATGAATTTTTATTTGCTTGATTGTTATTATTAATACATTTTACTATTTGCTTATTTGAGTTCTTATAAGTCATCTTTTGGCTATTTCCTTCAACATACCGTCCACCTATACCATGGTTTCGTAAAATAAGAAAAGTATATATCACGTGCTTTCCATTTATTATAGAAATTGCACTCTTTGACAAAAAAAATTTTGACCAAAAGAGGAAAAAATTCTTTTAGAATGTAGCTTTATCCCTGGTTGTGTGTTGTGAGAATAAAGTGAAAAAGGCATTTTAACAGGGAAAAATTACAAAAACATCATGTTTTTGGACGAAATGTGAGATATTTTACTCCCAAGTTTTCATAAATAACAAAAATATCCACTGAGTAAACAAATTGGACCTTTCCATTTAGTTTGGAGTACAGTCATGAAATTGGAACTACAAGAGATTAGACCAAGCCTTCCTAATTCCTCTACCCCATTCTCCAAACACAGCCTTACGTTAATAAATCATTATTTATTTGGAAAAGATGACATTATAAGTGATTATTCGTACAATGAGTCAAATCCCTCCATCCAATTGGTATTTTTATTTTTAGCCATTGGAACAAATATTATTTAACAGTTATAATAATTTCAGTAGTTGGAAAAAAAAAATCTATTAAATTGAGATCCTATATATAATATATTTGATAAATAATTATATAGGCACTAATCCAGTAAGTAATTTTTTAACCTATACATATGTATCATTTTAGTCAATAAAATTTTTTATGTATATTTTTTTATAATAAAAAATAAAAGAAAGAAATAACACTAATAATATACATCTTTTTATGCAACTCATTATAGCCGTTAGATCACATTAAATGATGATCTAACAGCTAAAAAAAACTTACACATAAGTTAAAACAAATACCTATTGGATTGGCAACCTAATTATATATCGAATTGTAAGTAGTAATCGTCAATTGAATAGGTTTTGTAAGTCTTTGGTACCAAGAAACAAGATTTTGATGGACTAATTAGTCACCTCAAAATTGTAGGCAATATACATATATATATATATATATATATAAATAAGGTCCTAGTATTTATGAGAATAAATAAATAAATAAATTACCATTCCATGAATTTTAACTACATAGAATGCAATGTCTTTTTTATTAAAAAAAAAAAGAAAAAAGAAAAAATTTGTACTCTGTTGGAAATGATTGATAGTATAATAAAATCCTGTTATGTTAGATTTCCCTACATTTTCATTATTTGATGGGAGAAACAAATTATTATAAGGTTTTAGTAATGATAGAATCACTTATATATCCTTGGCTGTCTAGCTTTAAAACAAGGATATTTCTATTTCGTTTCCTCTTTTACATTCAATTATTTGACAATTAAACCATCCTTTCTTTTCTTATAACTGCATTTTGCTCCAGACATGAACAATATTAGGCTATGTATGACTTAAGTATTTGATCCAACTCTTATTCACAGGTCACTATGATTTTATATGAGATTCTTATGTTGTACCTCCTGTTTCAACTATTCTTCAAATTATTGAAAACACGTTATGTAAAAACCTAATTTTATACTGGTATAATAGTAATTTTAAAAAAAAAAATATAATATAATATTTTATATAAATAGTGGGATCCATTTTGTTTCTAAATACTACAACCAGTCTTTTTTTCTCTTCCTTACCCGACAGCTTCCCCTATCTCTCTGCTATTTCTTTTTCGTTTTTTTTTTCTTTTTCTCCTTCTTCTTCGTAAACTTCAATAAAAAGCTAGCCACCCCAATCTTTCTCAATTTTTTCCCCCTTCTTCTTCTTCTTCTTCGTAACTTCAATAAAAAACTAGACACCGCCAATCTTCTTCTTCTTCGTAAACTTTAATCAAAACTAGCCACCGCCAATTACCACTATAGACGGCAAGCCCAAGTCTCCCCCAATTGGTGTCAATTCTCCTCAGCTACTGGTTTTCGGCAAATCAACTTCGATAAGCTGATTTTTGAGTTTTTAGCCATTTTACAAAAACAATTGTAGTATTTATACAATTATTTTTGTGAAGTTTTTAGAGTCATACATATTATATGAGATAAAAGAAAAGATTGAATCATGAATAAATATGGTAGTATTGTATTGAAATGATATCTAGTTTGAGAGAAATTTTAAAATAAAAAAATGTGATACTTTTCTAATTCGGGACAAAAAGTGATATTTTTATAAAACTAAATAATATTGGACTGAAGTTTGTTACTATTTAGATTGGACCTTAGGTTGAGCTTAGAAAAGTATTATTTTCTAAAATATTTATGCGAAAATGAAATTTTTACAAATAATCAACAAATTTGATATTTTTGAAAATGATATTTTTTGAAATATTTTCAAAAAATGAAATATTTGTAAATTTTCAGCAAAGATGATATTTTTCTAAATGCTTTAGAAAAAGAGGATGTTTTCTAATAAATTCAAAAGGAGACATTTTTGTAATTCTCAAATTTCAAGCCCGTTTAAGGTTCGAGACCTCAAAATTGAATTCTGACTTCAAATATGAATTTAGTGAGGTTGAGAAACGAGTTTTGAAATATAACATCGATATGTTTCGAAGTGGCACGAATTATGAAGCTCGTGAAGAGTGCCTTTTTGCATGCTAATGACTCGGGCTCAGCTCGAGACCTAAATTTAACAAATTATATGTCCAACCTATCTATTTAGGTGCTAAGAATTCAGTGGTGATCTTGTTTCTCAAATTTAGGCTCCGCTAGGGATTTTTCGAGCGTCGTCAGCTTGGTATAGTTATCATCTCGAGGTAGGGATGTAATTTCTTAGTTTTATACATGTTTTAATTTAAATTTTGTATTATAACTATTTTGTAAAAAATCGTGAATAAAATGATATTTTGATAAATTATTGAAAAGTCTTAAATTATTCTCGAATTGAACTGTTTGATTTCTATACATATTTGTAAAATTGTGCTTATAGGTTGATTCAGTAGATTTCCTATCCATGGTATAGTAAATTCCAGAATAATGTCAAGTGGAGTTTTAAAACATTATTTGATTATATTTTATATGGTTATTACATATCATGTTACATGTTGTACATACCATAGGATCACACATGAGATATATCTGAGGCTTCGTAGTATTTAGTAAGAGACCAGTACTCCTACCCTCAGTGAGAGCCCATAAATCCATACGTGATCTTCGAATTACCCACACTTAGTAGGCGTAGGCATTCAGTTACCCTTCTGGTTCGGTAAGCATAGACGTATAGGTATCCCTTCGGTTTTCTTAAATAGGTATCATACAGAGAGTACTTAGTACATGTAGTATGAGTTATTCTAGTTCGTAATGAGAGGATGTGAGCTCATGAAATAGGTTGATTTATGATATATATACAATCTTGTAGTTCTGGTTTAATATTTGAATATGTGATTATTCTGGATATCAACTATTTTATAAACTTTGTTTATAAATGGATTTTGGAAAATGTATTAATCATGTAGGTTTAATAAAATTGCATCCATTCAAAAAGATAATTAAATTTCTACTGAGTGTGTGAATGCTCACCCCGTATACTTCTTCCACTTTTAAGTGTTTGTTTATTTGAAATAATCATCCTAGTAGTTAAACAAACTACGTAGTTTATACTTACATTCCTACTCTTATTCCCTAGTGAGTATTTATACTCTATTAATTTTCTTTCTTTGTCCAATTATTTTACCAAGATTAGTAAATCTACTAAGTGGATGTATGTGAATGAATTTTTTGTTAAATTAAATACTTGAAACTACAAGTAATTTTATGTAATATACTTTCGACATTGGACTAAACTTTTCAATTGAATTCAAATTATCAAAATTTATGATTCTCAACAAGTTTCTAAATAATATTGCTGGAAATTTTCTTAAACTTTAATGTGTACTTTTCTTGAGTAATTAAAACTAATAGGAGTTTTAATGGTTATGAAATTTATAATGATTTGAGAATTAAAACGAAATTATCTAATATTTAATTTTTTTATGAATTCATAAAATTAATATTTTATCATATTTTTATTTAAAATTACTAAAAAATCATAGCTTTAGACTTTCCGTCACGATCAATTATTCCTGTTTTTTTTTCTTTTTTTTTTCTCATGTGAATCTTAAATTTTAATGAGAAATAGAGGAAGAAATGAAGTATAATCGGGATTTTCTTTGCATGGGAATCAATCCAATATGTGCTACATTAGTAACAACCATTTTCATGTGGCTTAGGGAATCATTATTCCCTGTCAAATTGCACCAAATTTACATCTAGGGAAATGTTTGCATACCTTTTTCTAAGAATTTTGCCTCCTACGTGTGTGCATATAAAGGTTTATAATTATTAAATCGGCTACAAATGGATATAGCATGAAAGAAAGGTTTTACAGTTTTATATGGAAAAAGCAGCGTAAAAGTGTCAGGTGCTTTCATAAATTTTAACTCCGTATTAGATTTTACATGAATTTTCACGCCTTAGCGTTAAAAACTAAAAAACAACACTACTTAGTGACAACATTTTAGTTATAACAATTTGTTTTTAATAAAAGGTGATATTCAGTCTTAAATTATCATTAATATATTTTTTTGTTACGATCTCAATTTGGAGTCATTCATAAATTATCGTTAATATATTTTTTTTGTTACGATCTCAATTTGGAGTCAGTGAAAAAATGAGTATTTCTTAAAATAAAAAATTCCGAAAATAATTTTAAAAATAACTTAAAAACACTTAAAAATTTTAATTTTTCAAACTGGCATAGATAAAATATTTAATTAAAATAAAGCCTCATAATTATGTATCACTCATTAAATATAGAGTGTAATTAAAATATGTATTCAATATTTATACATCAAACAATTATCTCACGCCCAAACATAGACAAATGTTATACAAATTATGTCCAAATCCTACAAATAAGTTTACTCAGTTATAATTAAATTCAAATTCCTACTTAAATTTATACTTCATAAATCTCGTAGGAATTACCAAATTATAAACAAATTAGTAAGTCTGCAATGTCTCGATTTAGATCTCCTGGTCTAAATTACACTGTCACCCGAGGAGAGGAAGAGGAGTTGAGTTAATACCTAGTAGAGAATTAATTATAGATTTTTATATATAAGAAATATATTCACGTTGAAGGTCATGTATAATTAGTAATCTATTCAAAATAATTTACAAAATCCAAGTGACAATCACAATTCAACGATTCAAATGTTCCAAATCATTGTAAATCTTCTATCAAAATCAATACATATCTATTCAAACCAATATATAACTATATATGCAATCATGATATCTGAAGTAGCCTAGTGAATCATTCATAATTCCGAGTTACCTATAAAGGTGACTGTAAGTCCAAGTACCTAACCCAGGATACCATAAGTCTAATGGCTGTATAAGTGTGTGAATGTATACAAATACTATATGAATAACATAATAATAATATGCACTATTTCCACAAAATCAGAAAATTATAATATAGTGTTCTTTAATCAAACAAAATTTAGTCCTCAAAACTGAATTGTCAAATTATTTCAAATTTTATAAAAATTTTGACTGTATAATGGTCGTTTCTGTCAAAACCCAAATATCCAATTTTCTACAAAAAACTGTTCAAAATAATATATATATATAACACGCCAACCAATATGACGTGCCTCTCAGACAGTTTATATAGGTCAAAATAGAAATAAAAATAATTTTTATAAATTAGTTCACGAAACTCTATATATGTTGAAAATATGTAAATTCATAAATTAAACTAATTCTAGAATCAAGTAATTGAATCCCTATCTCAATTGAGTAATTAGACAGTGCTATGATACTATGAAGAGTATTTGACGTTATTTGATAATCGTTCATAAGGTCGAGGGTCTTTTTTGAACCTTCAATCATTTGGTTTGAATATTCAATTTTCAAATAAAACTTCATATCATAAAATGAATTGTATCATCAAATTCCTAATAACCAAAATAGCTAGGTTAGATATATAATTTGTCCGATTTAGACTATGGCCAAATCTAGATCCAAAACACGCAAAACGAGGTAAATCTGAGCGGTCTAATTTCGTTTTTCATCGACACATAGTCAATATATATCTCATTTTTCTCCATTTTCTATGTAAATTCTAAAAATGATATTAGTTTTGCAAATTTAACGGTCCGATCAAAAAATCAACTCCGAAACTATATATATATTTATGTATATATATATATAATTATCCAATGAAATCGAAATTAAAGAGAGTAAAATCGAGTTACGAGACACCTACTAAAGGATTGTTCGTGAGAAGACAAGTCAGACAAGACCAATTTCGTGGCTAAATGTTGCCAGAATCAGAGTCGGTGAGCTTTGGAATCCGTGGCGTCTTCGCATCACCAGCAGTGATGCAGATGTTTCAAGGTAGCAAAAACAGTGATGCAAGATTCGTCTAGATTTAGGCATTCAACTTTGGCAAGTGGTAATACTCAACAACGATGGGGAAGGGCTTCTCGGAGCTCGGTTACAATTTTGACATTTTCACCGGATTTTTGAGAGAGAGAAAGAGAGAGAGTATAGTATCATTGGGTCTCACTTAAAAGTGTTAACTTGAAGGTATTTTTAGGTTCACGGACTATCACTTAAATACCCATGATCTTCCTAGTGCATGCCGATGTGAGACTTGGGGTATTACAATCTTCCTCTGTTAAGGGCCTAGTGTCCTCGCTAGAGGATCCATATTCAATAGCCAACATATAATCCTTATAGGCAAGATCCACATTCATCACGATTTCAGCTTATGACAGTCTTCCAATACTCACATAGGTATAGATGGGTCGACTCTAATACCAAATATAATACCAGTGGGCTTTATTTAAAAGTGTTATCTTGAAGGTACTTTTGGACTCATGGATCATCACTTAAATACGTATGATTTTCCTAGAGCATACCCGATATATGACTTAGGGTGTTATAGAGAGAGAGAGAGAGAGAGAGAGAGAGAGAGCTGAGGTAAAAGAGAGAGAGGAGAAAGAGAGGGTGATACGTGTGTGTCACTAAATGGGTTGTGCAGTTTATAAAAAATTAAACTTAAGTCCCTATTTTTCCAATTTTGTTTCAATTTAGTACATGTTTTGAGATTTTTTACACTTTAGCCTAAATTTGAATTTGAATTTATTTATTTACTTTTAAAAAAAAAAATTGGGTCAAAAAACCACAATACCCTTACAATTTTTCAAGGGTTTTACACTTTTAGTCACAATACTTTTCACGTAGTAATAAAATTAGTCATGGCTCAAAATACATTGAGTCATGAAATATCTCATTTTGTGTGACTAAAGCTTCTAACTAGTCGTGGCTCAAAATACATCTAGTCATGAAAAATCTGACTTTGTGTGACTAAAACTTGTAATGCCAAATCTTTTATCACGGTATTATGATAATAATATTCTTTTAATCACAAATTTGTTTGCTTTCACAAAGTCTTTGTAGTTTGTAGTGTTAGATTTTAGACGAGAGACATCATAGATTTTAACCCGTAGGTCCCCTCATTCTCCAAAATAACCGTCTCCAAATATGGCTTTAATTGCACCTGGAAATTCAGTTCAGAAAATTTATTTCTTTTTTCATTCAGTTTTCTCTTTAATAACCTTCTTTATATGCAATACCACGAGAATCTTCTTGTTTCACCTTATTTTTTCAAAAAAAAATGTATATAAATGTAAGATATATTCCTAGTGAACATTGTACTCTCTCTCTCTCTCTTGACTTCCCTACTAAAAACAAAAAATCATTCTTTGGTCAGCAGACTAAAATGGTAGAACTGGATAATTATTTCCCTAATATTTTAGTACGGTGTGAAGTGGTTATCTTGGTGATAAATCTGGGTGTCATGGAAGATGGCGGATTGGTTCTGGTTGAGGCCCAAGAAGCTTGAGAGGTGGCTGAGACAGCAAGGTCTCTCGGGAATGTCTTATAGGATATCTTTAGGAGTAACCAAAGAAGAATCAAAGCTGAAAAATGAAGCGGCTGAATCCATGACCCTCAGAGTTTCTCACGATTTAGTGCCAAGCTCTGCTTCTCTTTCGATAAAAACGTGAAGACATACGGTATATATCTCATAATTTTCAATTATATAATCATTTTTATTAGAAAAAGAAATTATCACATATATATTGGTCTAGTAGTTATTTTTTTAACCAATCTATAATTATTTGTTTCTAATAGTATGATTATTATTTAATGATTGAGTAGTTAAAAAAAATTAATAAAAATAAATACATATTTTTTAATGATTTTCTCTCTTTATCTCTTATTAGAAAAATACGTGTATAATAAATTTTAATTAGATAAAATAACATTTATAAATAATGACAGCAAAATGGGTCAATCTGCAATCTAGAGGTATTGCCAATGGACTGGGCCTACTTAGCCCACAAACCAAAAGTGGGGCCAACGGGCCGAATTGGCCTATAGGAGAATAGGCCTGAGCCTATATATCTCCGACAGGCCACTTTATTTTAATTAAAATTTTTGTATTTTAGAAATTAGAAAAAAAAAAACTCTTCTAACCTACAAATACTCCCTTTATTCATTGTTTTTTTTTTCACACTTTTAACTTAATACTCTCTTATTCTCTCATTCTCAATCTCTTTATATATTCTCATATTCCTCCTTTCTTTATAATTCTATATAATTTTCTTAAAGTTTTTCTTTTTAACATTTTTTTATATCAACTTATGTACTTATTTTTAAATTTTTATCAACATAAGTTACGTTACACAATATATAATTTATTTTTATAACTTTTATTTTTAATATTTTTATTCTTTTAATTTTTTTTTAAACAAGCCTGCATGAGCCGGCTCGTTCTCGGCCCACCTAGGAGTCCAATAGTCATATGAGTCGGGTTGGGCTCTCATTTTGTTTTTCGGGCTGGCCCGTATTGTAGTATAGCCCACCGACCCGTCCAGTCTATTTTGCCATTTTTATTTATAATTAGGTTAAAAAAAACTTACTAAAATAGTGTCATATATATATTTGATAAGACAAGGAAATTCGAACCATAATAACCTCGACATTGTAGGCATGATTACTACTCAGACTATTATGCTTATAAAATATATAGTCGATGTACTTACAAAATAATACAAAAGTTAAAATAATGTATTCTATTTTCGTTCAACTCCTCTCCATGAGTTACGCCAAATACTGATATTTTAAAAACTTATATATTTTTTCTTTTTAGTTAGTTTAGTTCAAAATATGTTGTCAACCGAATATTTTTATAAGTTGGTTGAAACTTTCTACTTTCGTCAAGTATAATAATGCAAGCTTCATCATAAGTGTGCTGCATTAATTAGATCTAAAATCGATCATCAACATTGTTTATAGTATTTGCTGCTGTAACATCACGAGTTTTATTCTGTTACTGGCTCGATCAGAAAGATTATGACAAAGGACCTCTGTCTAATTGGTGTGCAAATATTGACAATTTCAAATAAAAATAACAAGTAGATAATAGAATAAATTATCATTGCCCTCGTCTTAAAAAAAAAAAATCATTATTTCTCTAATACACTATTTTCAGTGCATACAGTACTATTACTTATGTAACATTTATGTTTAAAGAAGAGTTATCATAAGAGCAAGGTTTTTGTCTTCTTTGAATTCAAGGTAATTAGGTCAATGCTTACGCTATTTTTTTTTTTTCCACCAGAAAAGAAAAAAAAAGCATACACTATTTTGTTCTAGATTTTTGTCCACGGACTCGTTTAATGACAAAAGTGATATCACGTATTCACTGTAAATTAACTCCCTAAAGAGGTCTTTTTAGGGAAGAGTGCTGCACTCTGCTTTTTTTTTTTTTTTTTCTCTTTATCTTATTTTTTGATATATAAATTAATTCTATTATTTAATTTCACATTTGAATAATATAATAAATCTTTACGAATCCACGTGTACGTCAAACAATAAATCCAATAATGTAAAAACAAAATGTATTTAATACTCGCTAAGTAATTCAGCAGACCCAAAGTAGACTTTATAAGGTTGCATAATAATATATATATATATATAAAATAAATGCTCTTCCCCATCTATTAAAAGAAGAAAAAATAAATAAAAAACTTACTGAATCAATTGAAATTCTCCATGTTCTTTCTTTTCATATTATCTTAATTAAGAGTTACGTATGCATCTTCTTTCTAGCTTGTAAACTCTTTCGATCCTACGTACTCCTGATGAAAGCAGATCTTCTTATAATACAAAGCATCTTCTGCGTGATCTAGGATGACAAACTAGTTAGTATTATTAGTCTAGTTGCTTGCTATGCTTTTTAAAATCCATCTTAATATCCAGATTAACGTAATATTTGTAGTAATTATGCTAAAAGCTGGGTAAATAAGGCCCATATTTTGTACATAAATATGAATATATATATATATATATATTTGTTTTGTTTTGGATCTTTAGTAAAATAAGATGTATTTTAATGGTTTTTTTTTTCTCTTCTTTTCTTTTCCTTATGTTTTTTTTTTTTAAGACGATGCAGGTAAGAACTGTTTTATATGGAATGGCACATTACCAAGTTTGATCATCACGAATCCTGAACATTTGAGAGATATCTTCAAATGTAATGATAATTTTTTTAAGCCAACCATAAATCCCTTTATTCACTATCTATCCGATGGTATTATACTGGACGATGGTGAGAAATGGGTTAAACGTCGAAAGATTATCAACCCGGCTTTTCATCTTGAAAAGTTGGAAGGTATTTTGCTCTTATACAATTTGAGAAAACGTTGGAGACCATTTGTATTCAACCATGGTAATTATATTGTTTAATAACATAATTTGGAGTGAATATATATATATATATATATATGTGTGTGTGTGCGCGCGCGCGCGTGCGCTTCTTCAACCGCGTATTCGTAATATTGAACCATCAACGTGTTAAAGCATCACCACCAACATTGTCCTATTTCTATTGTTTATTTATTATATTAGGAAAGTAAATGAAGTTTCAAGAAAGCTTCGGCAAGTTGACAAGAAGCAATTAAATGCATGTATATTATTTTATTAAAAATCTAGGAGACTTCTTGCCACTTTCTATTGTCGGCAAGTTGTCTGCACTAGCATACAAAATGCTAGAAATTTCTAGCTTATTTAAGTCAGGCCAATACAACCGACTTTGTGCTGCTATATACATGGGAGTTGGTGCCTTCGGCGAGCATCAGTGAGTGCATGAGTGACAGAGTGAATGTGAGGTGTGTGAGCGTGCCTGAGTATATAGATATATATATTTTTTGTTTTTAAAAAAATTAAAATTAATTAAAAAACGCTACTTATTATAAATTTAAAAATTAATAACACAAGTTATATTAAAATTTGAATATCTGACCCCAAACTCACACACATATTCTTTAAGTTTTCGACCAACTGAGTTTAGCCGAATTAGCCATAACCAAGCAAAGTGAAGTGACAGTAAAGTAAAAAGCAGGAGTGCTCAGTGTATAACTTGTGATTTTTGTTAAGAGTGTATTAAGTTTTAGTGTAATTATTTTTTTGCTATAATAAAAAGTAATTAAATTATTTTTGGTTTTGTGTGTAACACAACAGGTATTGATTGTTGATTATGATCAAATTCCTACAACGAGTAGTAACCTTAAAAAAAATAATAAATAAATTATTAGTTTTTACTTTGTATGAAAATATGGAATATAGTCAGATTTTTTTTTTTTCAATTCATTCTTCTAATCGATATCTAATTTTTTTCATACCTCAATTATTTTGATTCCCAAATTTCCTTTACGGGTTACTATTAAAAAAAATTATTGGGTTTTTTTTTTTTATTTTAGCCAAAAAGAACTTGCATTTTTTGATTTATCAAATAAAATTTTGGACTTTTTTTCCTATTTAATTCTAGCAATAAATTTTTTTAGAGATTTTGAAATCTGGTTAAAATAAGCTCAAACAAACTAATATTTGATCAAAATTTGATAGGAAAATATATAATATGATTAAGAAATGACTTTTAACTGTTTATACTTTTGAATTTTTTTTTCTATGTAAGTCTATCATGTTTAATGTTTATACAGTATAGAATTCCACGTATTGCTTCATATGTGATAACCTATTTTCACTTGCTGAGTTAGATTTTTCTTTTTAATCTTATTCCAATAAATGTTTCCTTTTATTCGTATTCTCATTCTCTTCTACCGTTGGTCCCCAACTTCATACAGACCTGTCCCCAACTTCATACAGACCTTTGGCATATTAGTCTTTCTTTTTCCTTTTTACAATTACATCCCTAATATTACACAATTGTGCCAGTCCTTGTCCCCAGTTCCACAGTTAGTGAGCTATCTTTATTAGGAGTATTGGGCGAAAGTGAAAAAACTAAAAAAAAAAAAACAAAAATAGAACTATATATTGTTCAAAATGAAAAGTAAAAAGAAAAAAGAAAAAAAAAAGTCATACCCTCTATATTTTTCTACCCCTGGTACTTTTTAGATCCTTTAATTTCCCTCAACTCCTAGTTGCAAATTCCAAACTCCAACATTCAGCATAGTTTTCCAACTCTTCTTCAGTATACGGCTTCGACAAAGGAGCCACCCTCATGATTGTTTACCATTTTGTTGTTTCTCTTTTTTAAAAAAATAAGAGAAATTATATATACATAGATATACGTGTAAGCATATAAGAAGTAGGGTATAGTCCTCCTCGTAAACGGATCCCATCGTATAATTTAGCCAATATTTGTCCACGGATATCGAATAGATATATGCTCATAATTACTTAAATCATGTAAGAATAAGACTATATCTAAAGCCCACGTATAAATATAAATATAATATACATACATATATTCTTATTTCTTGATGATTCGAATTTTTAAACCTAGCATCAAAATTTGACCCCAAAAAAAATGATGTTGAGAAAGTCTCTTAGCTTTCTTGCAAATTATTTTAACTTGGTCCAACTTACTTGTTGATGTAGCAAAAACAAAATTATTGACTCCATCGATTTACACGTAAATAGGGTAAAAGCAAAAGTACTGTCTGAAAACTCTTTCTATATATGTGTTGGAAACATATCGCACAAAATAATTAAACTGTGCAAACAATTTTTGTTGTCCTTGATTAATTAATTTACTTTGACTTCTGTGTAGAATAATGCTACCGGCATTTCATCTTAGTTGTTATGAGATGATAAACCAGTGGGAGAAGTTGGTGTACAAAAAAGGTTCATGTGAGTTAGACGTCTGGCCTTATCTCGAATATCTGCCGATGTAATTTCTCGAACTGCATTTGGGAGTAGTTACGAAAAAGGAACAAAAATATTCAAACTGCAAAAAGAACAATCTTCTCATGTGTGTAAAGCTATACAGAATTCTGTGAACATTAGTCCATGATGGAGGTAATTATGATACATACTTTTTCAATTAGACTTGTCATTTTTGCACATATGTACTTAGATACCGAGTTCGAATTTTAATTAATTTGCCTTTCCATATTCAAACTATGGTCATTTGCCATAAACACAAAAGCACCCCGCATTTTTTTTTTTTTTTGATAAGTAAAGCACCCTGCAAATTATTTGTTCACTACATGATCTGTCATGTACGTACATGCATACTTATTGAATTGACAACCATATATATATATATATATATATATTATATTTAAGTTCTCTTTTCTTAGTTCTATTTATTCTATGTTGCTTTTCACACCTAATTATTGTACAATGAAAACCCTTATCAACGGCTTCATTTGGAATGTCATAATTATATAATTAAACTGTTTTTTTTTTTTTTAACGGGGCAGTTAAAACTATACTAATGTATCACATAAAATTAGATAAGCGTATTAATTAGAGGCTGTCAAAGTCCCTTCATGAAGCCATACATAATTGTATATATAAGTCATCAGTTGAATTGGAATAATTCTATATATTGTTAACTATTCATTAGCCTAACATTGACAATCTAAGAACGGAGTGAATTGGGTTTTAAAATTTTTTAAGAAATTTTTCAACTATTTAAAACCATAAACCATTATTTTGAAACTTTGATGCTAAATGAACAGTAATACCAAATAAATAGCAATAATACCAAGAATATTAAAAATACTAAATATCAAACACTCAAATAAATAGTTTGCAATAAAGTAAAGAGTGTAGAGATAGAGAAGATGCAAACTCGGTTTTTACGAGATTCGACAAATGCGATAATTTGCCTACATTCTCAACTCTCAGTAACTTGTTTTGAGCTTCTACTATTCGGATCAAGATTGTGGGCTTGACCGACTCTTGTACACATTGAGTGATTTCTCTTTGAGCACACTTATACTTTTATAATAGTCTTGATTCAAGTTCTATCATGTATAACCTTGGATTGTTTTGAATCCGATGTCAATTTTCATTTACACGGATTATTTAGACAATGGTGTCAATCTTACTAACTCATAGATTGTTTAGACTCCGATGATAACCTCACTCACACTCGTATTGTTTAGACTCCGATAGTAACTTGACCTAAATCGGGTTGTTTAGACTCCGGTGACAAACCTCACCTACGCACAGTTGTTTATAATTCTAGTCCTAACCACACCTCGCACTCAATAGTTTTTCAAGATAAGAGTGAATACACTCACAAACTCTCCTCTCACAAGTAATAAATACAATTTTGGCTTAGGAGATTTGAGAACAATGCACAATAAATATTTTAAGATTGACTCAATATGATTTGAAAATTAATTCAGTATAAGAATATGTTTTTGCGCTTTAAAAGTAGTTGGATAAAAATTTAAATTCATGTAAATTTTTTTCAAGTCTTAAAATAGCTTCTATTTATAAGCTTATATGAAAACTAACCGTTTATAATTGTTAGACATACTTTCTGCCATTTTCGGCAAACTGAAAGTGTGTTTCCAGTCGACCAAAAACACTAGCCGTTGGTAGTATTTTTTTAATGGTCGAATTTTAACGAATATATTTTTTCTCTCTGCTATTTTTGGTAGACTAAAAACCCTACTTACTTTGGTAGTTTTAGTATTTGGCCATTTTTCAGATTTTGACAGCTTTAGTATTTTTCAAAAACTGACTTTTAAACTTATTTTAAAGACTTTAAAAATATTGGAAATTAATTTAAAAAGAGTATTTTGACTATTTCAAACTTGTTTTAATTTCACAAAGATATTTAACAATAACTTAGAAAGTGCTCATACCAAAACATATTCTAGTTTGTAAATAAAAAAATCTTTTTTTAGCTTTTTTTAAATATTTATGATTTCAAATATATTTATAACTTATTTAATCTTAAGAAATCATGTTTCAAAGAATATTTTTCCTATTCAAAATCATTATTTTCTATTTCAAACTTCTATAATTAAATAACTATTTTAAGCTTAAGAAAGTTTAAAAACTCTTTTTGATAAGTATGAGTTAATACAAAGAGAATTTATGTGTAATGAACTAAATCAAATACAAGACTAAATATAAGATATATCCTATCTAAGTATAGACTTGTATCTTGATTGTCTATCTTTAAGCTTAATTCTAATAAGTCCAATATGCATCCATCTTCAAACTTAATTCCTTGATTAACTTGGGTTAGAACTTTTAAAGTTATTTCACTACACATTCTTAAGTTAAATAATTAGTACTAAATTACATATTTATTATCTTCAAAATAAGAGTGTACAAGGTTGAAGGCTTAATTTCCCAACATATATATGGTAGAGCACTATATTATTACAATAATATTGTTTTAATCCCTAAATTTGAATATCAACAGCGATCAAAATGGTAAAAAGTTTTTATAATCTTTTGAACACATTTTGTTAAATCTCTAACATATTTAATGGGTAAAATATTTGAATTATGGCTTCTACAAAGTGGTGGGTCCACCCAATAAGTGACATCCTTAGAATTCAAACCTTTAACCTCTTACATAAGAATTTTAATGCTGACATCCTAGTAGCCACCATACTAATTGGCGTGAATCAATTAATACCGCAAATTCTTTTTCATATTTTGGGCCAAATAGTGAAATTAATTGCTATATGAAATAATTATTTTACGTCTAAATAATTTAGAACATAATATTCAAGATCACTAACAGGTCATGGATTACCGGGTACAAGTACATACCAATTATTTTTATTGTGCAAAGTTTAATGCATGAGATTGTTCATAGTTCAAGGATCCACCAACTATAGAATATACTAGTTGTACATGAATAAATAATTGAACTAGGAAAAATGCTCTTGATCTTGTTCTTCAAGCAATATCAAGGTCAAACATTATAAATCAATTACTACAGGTTTGTACCGACTAAGTTGCACAGGAGGATGAAGGAAATTGACAACAAAGTAAATAGTAAATGTTAAGAATTACCAAACGATAATCGACAAAAGGATGAAAAACAAGAATATACAGCTTTAAGTGGAAAACCCTAATCGAAAAAAACCACTAACAGAGGATGAAATTTCACTATGTCAAAAAATAAGGTACAGAAGATAGAGTTTTATATGACCAAATCTAAAATATATATAATCTCAAAAACCTAAAATACATATGTGTACGGATGAAAACTGTCAAATAAAATAAGTCCATACCGCTTCCACCACAGATCTCAAAATTTCTTCTAATTACAAAAAATACCACATATGTCGCACCTCGAAGTTTTCGGATCAGGGCAAATAGAATTCGAGTCACAAACTCTAACAGTAAAAGCTTTAATTAAGGATATGATCAAGGAAAGAGAGAAGGCATTGGAATCCGGCGAGGCAAATAACGACGACTTATTAAGCGTACTCTTGGAATCCAATCTCAAAGAAATCCAGGAAAATAGGAACAAAAAAAATGTGGATCAGCTAATGAGTATTGATGATATATTTAGGGAGTGCAAATTATTTTACTTTGCAGGGCAAGATACAACCTCAGTTTTGCTTGTCTGGACAATGGTATTGTTAAGCATAAATCCTGACTGGCAAGCTCGTGCAAGAGATGAGGTTTTGCAAGTCTTTGGTACCAAGAAACCAGACTATGAAGGACTAACTCACCTCAAAGTTGTAAGTAATATATGTATATATAGGACCATAGTGTTTATGATACAAAGTTCTCATTAATTAATTTTTCATTACTTTCCGTTAACTCCAAAGAATGCAATGCAATTACTTTCCATTAACTCCAAAGAATGCAATGCAATGCTTATTTTTCTTTTATTCAACTTGTACTCTGTTAGAGGTAAAAATGATTGATGTATGTGGACATATATATAACAAACGGTCGGTCGGATGTAGTCTCTTTGATGGGATTCGTTCCGTTTATGATTTAGCCCATACATATCACATTTGTCTAATACTATATTATGTATCACATTTGTCTAATACTATATTAGTTAAATAGACAAAATATGAACATGATCGGTTCCATTAGGGAGAATATATATCACATTTGTCCAATACTATATTAGTTAAATAGACAAAATATGAACATGATCGATTCCGTTAGGGAGACTAGATCCCTAGCCTATAACATGTGTGTTTATCATTATATAGTAGAATTAAGGAATATCACATGCACATACATCAAAGATCAATTTCACGGTTAATTACAACTTTTGCAATTGATGGGAGAAAAATAAGCTGTTAGTACTGATATCAAATCACTTATCGTTGATCAACTTTAAATTAAAGAAGGATCGATTTCTCTAAACTTTTGTTTTTTCTTTTTTCTATCCAATATTTATTTGGAAATTAAACCATCCCCGCTTGTCCTAAAGCTGCATTCTGTTTTACGAATCATACTGTAGCAAGCTATGTCTTTAATATTTGATCCAATTCTTATAGTACAAAGCTGACTTAATTAATGTTGTACGGTCTAAAATCCTATATGTTGGTCAATACTAAAAAGGGAAAAATTGACAAAGTGAACGTATCAGGTCGCATGAGTAAGATTAACTGCGACCTCCTCCGAAAGAGTTAAGTGCGACCTCTTCCAAAAGAGTTAAGTGCGACTTCCACCGCATAAGTTAGTGCGATCTCTTCTGAACGAATTAAGTGCGACCAGAATGAAAAGAAAACTAGACTAAGCTTTGTCAAAACGGGTAACTTACAAAGAAAGGGAAACAAAAGTTTTTTTTTAAAGATCGATCAGTTATCTCATTTAAGTTATTACCCAGTTATATTGTTACTCGAATTATATTTTCCGATTATATAGTTACCCATTCTCACAATTGGAAAACATTGGGCTATCCTTACCTATATAAAGGGAGTTCAATGTTTCAGGAGGGGATCTTTTGATCTTTTTGGGGATATCTTTGATCTTTTATATTTTATAAATTTTGGAAACTTTTTAGACACTTGCTTCTTCCTTCCGGATAACACATTATAATTTTGAGCTCTTGTAATTCTCTAGAAAATAGTAAAAAAACAGTAGACGTAGGCTCATCTTTTTTGGGGTTGAACCACTATAAAATTCTTGTCTATTTGTTTGCTTTGATTAATTAACCCTTTTTACACACAAGTCACATTTTGCAATTTTCCCAAATTTATTGTTGACAAAAGCTCTGTCAATAATTGACGCTAGAAGGAGGGCTATTCCGGTAGAAAAGTTTGTTCATTCCGCTTCTTTCAACAATGACAAATACCAGAAACACTACTAGAAACACCAGAACTAGCCAAAATCATCCCCAAAGTACCGTTACTGCACAGGTAGATCCTGCTTAGGATCAGCTTGCTATGACCGCACCGAAAAATATTGTCCAGAGACAGGATCGTATGGAAGAAGCACTGGTGAACCTTCAACAAATTACAAGTCAGATTAATGACTCTCTACGACGACTTGCTGAGGGATAGATGCTAACTCCACCACAGCACAAACGTCCCAGAGAACATCCTGCTCAATAACCTAAGAGAGGAATTTAGATCTTGGAGACAGAGAACTGCGACTAACCTAAAGCCCGGCAGAAGCATCGAGGAGATTGTATCTCCAAGGAAAAAGGTAAGGTCGCAGACTTGCCTTCGGTATACTGAAAGTTTGAGCACTGATCATGATCGTGGGCAACTTTCCCAGAGAGTAACCATCAATCATGATTATCTAGACATCGAGCAAAAACGTCAATCGAGGAGTGTCTTTGAAAGGATCAGTAGGGAATCTCGACAGAATTCTACAGACCTGAGATAACATTTGGATCAGTGATGTAGTCAGGAGTGATCCATATCGCATCACAACGACCAAAGCCGATCTCGTCGTACTGTTTCATTGGAATCCCTAAGGTCACAGCAGACCCTACCTAACCAACCCATCTTATATCGTAACAACGATCAGAGGCTACTCCTACCACCAGTAAGAGAGAATGTTCTCCCTCTGAACGTCGATGTTCATAATCTGAGGATTGCTTTAGACGCACTTGCTGGTTGGGATGATGAGCTCGCTGATGGGTATTGTCAATCGTCATTCAGCGAGGAGGTTCGAGCTGACGCTTTACCTATTGGATTTAAACTTCCCACCATAAACACTTTTGATGGGAAAACTAATCCACAGGATCATATGGATCACTTCAGCGACCTGATGGAACTTCATCCTGTTAATGATCTTACACGTTATAGATGCTTTGCTATAACTCTCACAGGAGCGGCGAAGAAGTGGTTTTGAGGACTCAAGTCTGGTTCAATCTTGTCTTGGCAATAGCTTCAGACTACATTCTTGAGGCAATTCTAGGCCGCGAAAAATTTAACTATTCCACTAGTAAGTCTATCTGCTATTCGGCAAGGTCTGGAGAAAACTCTACGATATTACCTAAATTATTTTATCTCAGAGTTGGCAAAGGTCAATAACCCACCTTACTGAATTGTTCTGAATTGATTTTGTATTGTTAATAAAAATCCTAAGAAAAATAAACCCTTTGACATAACTTTTGTTGACCAGTAGAGAAAATGTTTCCATTTAGAATGTAGCTTTACCCTTGGTCATGTGTTTGTGAGAATGAAGGTGAAAAAGGCATTTTAAAAGCAGATAATTTACGAAAACATCTTGTTTTAATTAGGCGGAATGTGCGATTTACTCCTAAGTTTTCATAATCAACAAAAGTATCCACTAAGTAAGCAAATTGGTACGAATTGCACCCTTTAATCTAATTTTGATAAAAAAAAACTGAGTTACGACAGCAAAAGTTATTCCTTGCGTAATATTCGTTAATGTTGTTCTCCTTGTCAAACAAAAGATTACCAAAGAACCATGTGACCACGGAATACACCCACTGACATGTGAAATGGGCCGGTGCACCCCGTTTGGAGTACAATCGTGAATTGAAAAGGACTAGAGATTCTTAGAGGCAGCCTTCCTTCCTCCACCACGTTCTCCAAACACAGCCTTCAGTTAATAATTACACATCATTGAATTTACTAAAGATGTCAACATTATAATGCAACCGAAAAAAAAAAAGAAAGAAAGATGTCAACATTACAAGTGGGTATGGACCCATTGTCAAAATAAATAGATGTGTACAAGTAACGTCACTTTTCTTGCTGGTGCTCATTGAATTTTACATTGTATAAAATAACCAAATAAGTGGGAGGTCTTTGGTTCAATTAATTTTACTTAATTAATATAATAATGCTTTTTTTTAATCAAAAAACAAATCATTACTATCCTGCAATTATAAAATATTCGCAAAGCAATCACATATGTTAGTCAGTACATGGAAAATTGGAAATAATTGGTTGAGACAATAGACAAATTGGAAGAAAAACTAATAAATACCAGTAGTTAATTGAAATAATCTACTGTGAGACAGCATTTTTCATCGTTTTTTCTCTTTGGTTTTATGCCTTGTTTTGATTAATTATATATATAATACATATATATATATATATATTTTTCAGTCATACAATCCAAAACGATAATGATATATATAAAAAAACGTATATTATTAATATTATTTTTTAAATTTTTTAATATAAAAAATATGTATAATAAATTTTAATTAAACAAAATAATACTTAATAAATCATATATATATATATATATTTCTCCAATATTTTAGAAAGACAAATTGAGACGTCTCTAGTTACCATCTTCAGAACATACATTATTTCCTTCTTTAAAAAAAAAAAAACCACAATTAAGATTTCTAGTAACCTAGCAATAATTTAATTTCACTCAGCAGAAGAATCAATGGAATACTACTTGGTTCCTACAACAGCATTATCTCTATCTATTGCATTGGTGAGCATACTAATTACAACATGGGCTTGGAAGGTGCTGAATTGGGTTTGGTTGAGGCCCACTCAGATTGAAAGCTGCCTGAGACAGCAAGGTCTTAGATGAAATTCTTACCGGATTTTGTTTGGAGACTCCAAGGAAAGTTCTATGGCCACAAACCAAGCAGAATCCAAAACCTTAAACTTGTTCTCCGATGCTGTAGCACCACGTGTCCTTCCCTTTATCCATCGGACGGTTGCAAACTATGGTATGCAAATTTTTATTTGATCCCTTTGTTTTTTGTCATTCCAAGAAGCTCAATCAGGAATATTGTTGGTTAAATGTTCTAGTGTGACTACTTTTTCTTTGAAGTCACTGATTATTTTCAGAACCATGATGATAAACACTCACTCTAGGGACAAATGTTTATGCAATCTCTTTTGTTTATATATATATATATATATATATATAAATATTGAAAAGAAAGGGGGAAAAATTGATGAATGAAATCCCTTTGGCGACATTAATATGCTAAATCTCTAATTGTTACTGTTTTAACATTGATAATTCAGGTGAGAATTCTTTCGTGTGGGTTGGTCCCATAGCAAGGGTGAACATCATGAATACAGAATATTTGAGAGAAATCTTCACTAAAATTGTTGTTTTTCAGAAACCGGAAGCAAATCCATTTATCAAGACTTTGATTACTGGTCTCGTAATGCACAATGGCGAGAAATGGGCTAAACATCGGAGAATCCTCAGCGCAACATTCAATTTGGAGAAGTTGAGGGTATTTTAAGCCACTAGAATTGTTACGACTTGTTTAGGAATCTAGTAACATACTTTTGACTTCAATAGTAAAAGTAGATAAGCAAAATATAATAGCTTTACAATTAGAAAAAAATTACAAAAGTATCCCATGAATTCAGACAAAACTGTTCCATTCCGGTTTTCAAAATAACCAAATATCTGTACTTATAGAATAAATGTTTGGCGAAGGACTAAACAGACCAAAATGAAATTTTTTTTCCTTTTTTTATTCAGTGAAATTAACAGGACATATTCATTGTGTTAACCCCAAAAGGGGTGAAGGCAAAAGGGGAACTTTATGAAGTGAATTGCATTATAGGTGGTAGAGATCTTTATAGTTATTATGTCTTTAACAAAGGGTTATTATCCATTTATACAATTGGCATTGTTTACTATTATGTAGGTCAGATACAGTCAATCCTCAAAAGGTTGCATCTGTCCTACATCATACTCTGTTCTAATTAATTTACCAAGAGGATAATGAGCTCACTGAGGTATAGCTACAGCTGTAATGAGCAGACTCCAAAAGAAAAGCTACAGCTGTAATTTAAATTTATACTCGTTTCCATTTTAGATTTAGATATCAATTTGTATTTGAATTCGTGTAGCTATATGATAGGAAAGTCCATAGAATTAGCGATTATTCTTTAGTTATTCTCTTCCTAGATTTTGTATGCATTACTGTGTATATATACCTTTCTGTAACATGAATACAATCAAGCTATTCAATCGTTTTCCTTCTCTCTCTTAAATCTCTATATAGAATCAACATCTAGAATTACAATCTTAATCATATAACTAAATTTATTATGTTTCTTCCTGTTAGCATATGTTACCAGCAATTTATGCAAGTTGTTGTGAGATGATCATACTACAGGAAACAAGAGATAGTGCCGTGATATATGTAGTCGTAATAGCCTGCCATGTTGTCATTATTTTCCCAAATATCCTATTGTCGTGGCATTGTCGCATGAATAACTCGTAGTTATAGTTCCGTTGCTATAGAACTCTATTGCAATGGTATTATCTTGTCATCGCAATACAATCTCAATTATTGCAACGGAATATTTTGTAATTTTAAAAAATAAAAAAAATATTTGAACTTTGCTATTGCAACGACATTTGTCACGGCAATAGTGTTTTCTATTGCAATGATATTTGTCGCGGCAATAGAGTTTGCTATTGCGACAATAACTACTGGCATATTGCCACGACATTATCGTCATAACAAAGATTAATAGTTTTTAACTTAAAATTTAATAATTAATGTTTGCTTATTAACTTAAAAGATTAATTAATCAAATTATTTAGAATTTTGATCTTTAAAATATAAATTAAATCAACTATAAATAATATTAAAATAGTAAAAAAATAATAATAATGATTAACATGTTAATAAATATTCAATGTCATACAAAAATAAAATATAGTAGTAAATAGTTCAAAAAACATATAATATAATAAACATAAAGCTAATCGTCATCCAAGTGCTCAATCTCGTTATCCTGACTGGGCTGATTTGAAGAGGACACTACTCGCACCGCAGAAACGGTCCGAAGCATGAGTGCTCGAAGCTCGTCTAATTGCTTCCCAATATCTTGCAACTCGGAGCGTGTATCCTATAACTCGAAGCATAACTGCTCATTCTCCTGAGCTGATGGAGGTGGTGACTAATGGGATGGAAACTGAGGAGTAGAACTGGATGCAGTCGTCTCTCCTCTAAGCATTCTACCAACTCTCGTCTTATGGCCACAATGAATACCGAATGCCTCAGCAGCAATCAAGGTCTCGTCAATACGAGGTGGTGTTAATTGTACATGATTCTCCTCTGCATCAAATTCATCAGATGAGGTGGTACGTGCCTCCATCTGAGTAGCAAAAAGCTCAGACATCTTTGTCTAAAAAATTAAGAAATTGTTAAATGACAAAACACTTATGTAATAAAGCATTGCATGTTAAATTATATACAAACTTTTGCTATACTTACATATGCTAGCTCTGTTGCCTTGTTAACCTATTTCTTGGTAGACCTCGAGAAATGGTTGCGTTGGAAACCGTTAATGATACTAAGATCCTAACAAAAGAAAGAAGTAGTTAATTAAAGAAATAAAGGACAAATAAGTTGAAAGATTACTATAAAGAAGTAATTTATGGTACCTCTCTCTTTCTCTCTTGTGCCAAGATGGAAGATCTATGCATAAATAAGCAAAAATAACAAATATCACAAGATTGTAACTAAATCTATTTAAGTAAAGTTTTAATTGCATTTTATTTTTTTGGAAGGATATAAAGTTCTATGGAATCACATATATTATATAAGTTTTGAAATTATTTTTACTTTTATTGCTTGAATCCAATCCAAACATGACACTCTCAAACTAAGTTTTTTTTTTGGGTGAAATCCACTAGACTTGATCTTGATTATCTATTCCAACTCCTTCAATAACTCTCTTAAACTAATCAAAGTGGAAGCATTAAAAACCTTTTGTCATTTTTTATGCCCAATAATTCATATTTATATTGTAAAAACCCGGATTTTGGGAGGGTAATTTGGATATTTTACCAATTTTCCAAATAAGATATTGGGGGGATTAATTTGCAAAAGTTTTGTACAGAAGGACTAAATTACAATCTTTGGGGGACTAAATTGATAGAGATTTGAAATTTGGGGACTTATGTGCAATTTTTGAAAAATTGCACTGCCCCATACAAAACAGGCCACGTGGCTTATTCACTCACTTCTCTCTCTCTTCTCTCTCTCTTCCCCCCCCCAGATCTCTCTCTCTCTCTCTCTCTCTCTCTCTCTCTCTCTCTCTCTCTCTCTCTCTCTCTCTCTCTCTCTCTCTCTCTCCTCAGCCGTCGATGCCAGAAGCCGCGACCACCGCTCCGGCCACCGTCCAACCAACCGACTGACCGGCGAAGCCTCCCCATGCCGTGCCGAAGCTCCGCCGCCCCTCGCCACCCGCCGCCGGTCACTGGTTCACCAAAAAAACCGCTTAGATGCAGTTTCGGATTTTTGGCCACCGGCCACCATTCGACCTCCAACCGGTCCCGTTGGATTCGTCTCGTCACAAGGATTATCAAGGTATATATATATCTCAACCCCATTTTGTCTGGATTGAAAATTGCCATTTTTGGGTATTTCGAGTTTAAATTTGCTTTTTGATCCGGCCGTTGGATTGTGTTTTTGTTATCATTCTTGGATTGTACTCGGAAAATTGAGAAGTTTAATATATATATATATTGCCTATGTTTGTGACCGGCATGGAAATCAAAATGGACGGTTAAGATTTGCCTCAATTTGCATGCCACCGGCCCGATATTGGCCCGGACCTGAACTGGACAAGTTATATGTCTAACCTAGCTATTTTGGGTGCTAGAAATTCAGCGAAGAGGTCCGTTTGTGGAATTGAAGTTCTAGTGAGAAGTTGATTTTTCGCAAGAGGACGATCGAGGGCTTGGAATTGGTTCCTGACCTTCTGGGCGATCGTCAACGACACCTTGAGGATTCAATAGCGTGGTATTGCTATTCGAGCGAGGTAGGATTCAATTACCTCTGTTTTATATCGTTTTCGAATAAAACTTATTTTCTGCAATATATGAGAACAAATGTGATTTTTTGTTTTCTTGAACATCGGTGAGGGGAATTGATTGTATGATGTATACGTAACGTATTGCTCTGACAATTTTCTGAGTGCAGGTTATTTTGGGTATATTAAAAATAGGGCCGTTATATTGCCCGTTTTTCTATAAAAACCTAGTATATTAATTTTATTGAAAAACCAGAGCACGATTATTTTCACATTTCAGTTCTGTATGGCACGTGTCATAGGATCACACATGAGCACCGTATTAGCATCGTGGGTTTACAGTATGGCACTGCGTGTCCTACCGTCAGTGAGAGTCTGTAAACTCGCTTGAGGTTTTGTTACTTCTGATTACCTCCCTATTTGGCAGGCATAGGCAATTCGGTTGTCCCTCCAGGTCTGGTAGGCAACACGTGAGTGTCCCCTCCAAGTACGTGCTTTGGTATCAGGCAGGCTGTTAGGCATACTTAGTGTCTTCATCCTGGGTTTCCACAGATGAGAGGATGAGAGCTCATGGGTATGGGTTGATTTGTGTCATGTGCATATGGATTGAATAGTTTTGATTACACTACATTTATATATATATATATATATGGATTTCCGGTTTGGATTATATATATATATATATATATGTTTTGGAATAAACTAACCATGCAGGAATTCTCCATCACTAAAATGTTTTCGACCGGGTAATTTCTTTTCCTACTGGGAATTTTATATTCACCCCCTACCTTCTTCCCCAGGTGGTGTCTAGTGCGATCTCGGTGATTAAGAGGAGTAAGAGGTCATCTTGACTATAGTTCATTATCTTAGTAATGCTAGAAGCTTGTTGTAGTGGTGTTTGGATTGTTTGGGTTTTCTGTTAGCATTGAACCAAGATCACTACTTTCTATTTTGTCTGTGAACCTATGTATGTCATTCTGGGATTTGAGTTTTATTGTAAATGATAATGTTGCTTGGAACTATATTTGATTTCGCGTTTTTAAATAATTATTCGATCTATGTTTAATGGTGTATACGAACTGTGGGAGTAGTTTTTGGGATGAAATCCTAATTATTTTATTTAAATGGACCGTTTTATAAAAATTGGGACTTTTGACATTTTTCAAATAAATCAAAGAATTTCCCACCTTTATGAAATTCTCCTTCTGCTACTGGCCTGGGTTTTGGGTCGTGACATATATTTGTGATGAATCGAGAAGAAGAAACGTGGTCAATACAATAATTAGTGAATCTTGCAAATACATCTATATCGTTCTTTTATAAATCCTAACAAAAGTAGAAATTATAAATTACCAGTCTACCATAGACTGGTAATTTATAATTTCTACTTTTGTATGACCAAAAAAGAACAGTCTAGATGCATTTGCCAAATTGATTGCAAATGACATTGATTACAAATAAAGTTATAAGAGAAGTAAAGTACCATGAAATTTTAGAAATAAAAAAGTAAAAAAAAAAATAAAAACAAGTAAAGTTAAGAATAAGTAAAGCATCATTGGAGAGCATAATGAGGAGGCATATTCCCAACTTTAGATTAAAGTGATGAAAAATCATACTTCACTTAAGAGAATTTATGTGGAGTTCATCCTCCTAATCATACTTACTCTCTTTTTAAATAAAAAAAAATGTCTTTTGACATAAAGAATTTGTAAGTAGGCATTTCCTTTTAGTTATTTAGTATATTTATCTCACTTTGAAAGTCTCACTCTCAAAATGTATAATTTTAAACACCTATAATTAAGAGTTGAACAAAAATAAGCATATCAAATTGAGCGAAAAAAAAACTTACCCTTCTTGAAAAAAAAAAGGAAAAAATTCAAAATTAAACTAATAATTACTCCAATATTTAAAACAAGAAGAAAAGAAAAGACTAATATCTCCATATGTAATGAATGCATATTCTAAAGTTCGAATCGGTTATTACATTATTCAATATCTAATACAAAAGTTATAAGAGAAGTAAATTATTATGAAATCTTAGAAATAAAAAAGGTACGAAAAAATTAAGAATAGGTAAAGAACAAGAACAACTGAAGCATCATAGGATAGTGAAGCATCATAGGATAGTATAAGGAGGAGCTATATTTCCAACTTTAGATTAAATTGATAAAAAATCATACTCCACTTAAGCGAAGTAGCATGGAGTTCATCATCTCAATCATGCTCACTCTCTTTGTAAATAAAAAGAAATGTCTTTTGACATAGAGAATTTGTAAATTTGCATTTCCTTTTAGTCATTTAGTATATTTATCTCACTTGAAGCCCCACTCCTAAAATGTATAGCTTTAGACACCTATAATTAAGAGTTGAACAAAAATAAGCATATCAAATTACCTTATCGAACCGAACAACAAAAGAAAAAACTTACTCTTCTTGAAAAAAAAAAAAAAAGAAAAAAATTCAAAACTTACTCTAATAATTACTCCAATATTTAAAACAAGAAGAAAAGAAAAGACTAATATCTCTATAACTAATGAATGCATATTCTAAAGACCAAATTTGTTATTGCATTATTCAGCATCTAACATAACAGCTCTAAGAGAAATAAAGTACCATGAAATCTTAGAAATAAAAAGGTAAAAAAAAATAAAAACATGTAAAAAGCAAGAACAACTGAAACATCGTAAGAGAGCATAAAGAGGAGCCATATTCCCAACTTTAGATAAAAAAAATTAATGAAAAATTATATTCCACTTAAGAGAAGTTGTATTTAGTTTATCCTCTCAATCATGCTCACTATCTTTTTAATAATGGGGATTGTTCGCAAGTTTTTGAATAACATCTATAGGTAGTTAATTAATTTTTTGAAAGAATATCTATTGTCGCGACATATCGTGACAATAGGTAATTAACTAATTTTTTAGAATAATATATATTGCCGCGACATATTGCGACAATAGGTAGTTAACTAATTTTTTTAAAATAACATCTATTGTCGTGACACATCGCAGCAATAGGTAGATAACATATTTTTTTAGAAAAATAATTTTGTTAAATATTTTTTAAAATTAATATATAATTACTAAAATCTATTGTTACGATTATGTCATCACAATAACCAAAAAAATACTACTTTTTGGTACCGTATTATGGTGCCACTATGTCGTGGCAATATCGTCCTTTTCTTGTAGTATCATAAGCATGTATTATGGTGCCACTATGTTGTGGAATATCGTCCTTTTCTTGTAGTATCATAAGCAAATGGGAGAAGTTAGTTTCTGAAGAAGGCTCGTGTGAGGTTGATGCTTGCATTTATTTTAATAATCTAACTGCAGATGTGATCTCTCGAACAGTATTTGGAAGTAACTACAAATAAGTAAGAAAACTATTTCAACTGCAGGAGGAGCTAGTAAAACTTTCAATCAAAGCTTCACACAATATTGTCAACATTCCAGGATGGAGGTGAAGTGTTCATTTGTTTGTGGTAGTATAGCATTATGCATTTCTGAATGTTACATTATATATAAATCGTAATAGAATATATGACATAGTATGTGAATTTTTCGAAGTCTTATATACAGGATATATCTTGATTACTTTGTAAACTAACGCATAATTCCCTTATAATCCAATACCCTTCTTTTTTCTTCTTATTCAATGCTCAAACAATAAAGAGAACATTACTCAATTTTGGGGGCAGGATTGCCAACAAAACCAAACAAGAAGCTGAAGGAAGTAAATGGAGAAATAGAAACCCTACTAAAGAATATGATCAACAAAAAAAGAAAAGGCAATAGGAGCGGGTGAGGCAGCTTTTGACGACGAAGACTTACTAAGCATATTTCTGGAGTCTAATTTTAAGGAAATTGAGGAACATGGGAACAAGAAGAACGTGGGAATGAGTATTAAAGACATAATTAAAGAATGTAAGATGTTTTACTTTGCTGGGCGTGAGACAACATCATCGTTGCTTGTTTGGACGATAGTGTTGCTTAGTAGGCACCCTAATTGGCAAGCTCGTGCAAGAGAGGAGGTTTTGGAAGTGTTTGTGCTAACAATATTCCTATGATGGGCAAATCTAAAAGTTGTAAGTTCATGGGAACTTATCTCCAAAATACAACTATAAAGAATACGTATTTTATTCTATGTTTTTTGTTTTTTTTGGCTCTTTGTTTCCCCTGATAGTTTGCGTTAGCTCTTTTCGTTATATAAGGCCTAATTTTACATATTTTCTTTTTTGATAGTTTGCGTTATATAAGGCCTTAATAACCAGTCAAGGAGGTAAAAATTGATTAGGCATTTTAATTTCAATATTGTTTGAGAAGATATCGTAACATGACTTTGTATTTTATTATTTTTTTAACGTTGTTCCTTATGTTTTATGAAATATGGGAAAACTCCTTTGAACCTGATTTTTATTACAAAAAGAACCTAAATTTGATTATTTTTTAATTCAACCTTCTTATATCATCAAAATTAAGAAAATTGATGAAAATGGCATAGTCTGTCACGATCCAAATCCTAGGCCAGTGGCAAAAAAATGGATTTCACAAATGAAAATTCATAATTTATTTTAGAAAATTTTAGAAACTGTAATTATTTAAAGAAAACGACAAATAGTTTAAAAACGGCAACTTCTGTAAAAGTTTACAAAAATAGTTCAAATTGTAAATTTCCACAGTTTATGATCACCACTAGACATAAACTGTTAATAATAGTAATAAAATATAAATATGCATCACATCGTCATCACCAGTAAGCATCATAAATAATACAAGCTAAATCCAAAGTATGAGCCTTAAATATTATTACAATTCTAAAATGAGTATCTAAGTAATTACCAACTACAAATTTAGGATAAACTTCTTCTTGGATTACTCCGCTCCGGAGTTACCCAAGTCGCACTGTAAATCACCTGAGAAAGGAAAGAAAGGGGAAGAGTATTCACATACTCAGTAGGAATTTCAATTACCCTTTTTGATATGAATGCAACTTTTCAAACCTGCATGGTTAGTATTTTTCCAAAATCTATTTATAAAATAAGTTTGTAAAGTAATCATGTTCATTATTGTACATATCATAAATCAGCCAGGTACAAGTATATACACGAGCTCTCATCCTCTCATTACGGTCCTGTAATACCCCTGTAACAGAAGTACCCAATATCCTGACACTACCCAGAGGTGTGTCAGCAAATCCTGCACAGGGACCTAAGTTTGTCACCTAGTGCTGCAGCAACTCGCCAGTGATCTAAATATCATGATACTGAAATGGAACTCAAGTACGTGATCTTATGGTAGATAGAACATGTCATAGAGTGTGTAATAACCATGCATCAAGTGTTTTAAGAAATTATCTTTAATATTCATTTGGTATTATTCTAGAATTTACAGAAAATCGGGCAGCATAATGGCTGAATTTTTTCAAAACCAAAATTTTAAACCTGCATAAAAATCATAACAACCAACCCCAGAACAATCCAATATATCTCAATAGTTCACAATTTTATCAAATATCTAATCAAACCATTGAATTCCATGAAAATCGATATTTTCAAGAAATAGATCATAATGCACATTTTAAATCAAATAAATATAAAACTTGGTAATTGAACCCCTACTTCACTAAAATAGTGATATCACGCCAATGGGTCCTCAAGGTGCTGTTGAACGATCACTCGAAGGGTCGGGAACTAATTCCAGGCCCTCGATCGCTCACTTGTAAAAAATTAACTCCTCAACGAAACTTCAAATCGACAAACAAACCTCTTTACCGAACTCCTAGCACTCAAAATAGCAAGATTAGACATATGATTCGACCAGTTCGAGTCCGAGCCGACACTAGACTTGTGTCACACAAAACGAGATAAAATCTAAGCCGTTAGATCTGTTTTTCGTGCCGATCACCAAATATAGTCAATATATATATATATATATATATCAAATTTCACCATTTTCCGAGTACATTCTAAAAATGACATCAAAAATTAAATCTAACAGTCGATCGAATCAAAAGTCGAACACGAGCTCAAAAATAGCAACTTTTAATACAGGCAAAATGTGATCGTGTAATATATACCTGGAGAAAGCCCACTACGAGAGGATTCGAATGCCACTGATCTCGCGACTTTTCATCGTCAGAATCCACACCTGCGAGCGACGGAAACCGCGGCAGAACTTCGTTCCTCTTTGCCAACGCGGCAGTCTGGCAGCCTCAGAGCTTCGGCAGTCGGCTCGATTGGGCAGTGCACGTCGTCTGGGCTCCATGGCAGGGCGCGACGATGAAGAGAGAAAACGAGTGGGAGAGAGAGAGAGAGAGAATTGGAGAGGGCGAGAGAGAACGAGAGAGACAGTGAGATCGGAGGGGAGAGAGAGTGAAAAAAATATCTTTTTTTTAATTTTTTTTGTCAAAAGACCCTTTTGCCCTCGATAAAAACGAGATTTTACATAGTCACCTTACTAAATGATAGATGTAGACTTAAAATAGATTTAAGAATTGTCTATACTAGTTTCCAAACAAAATTTTGAGCTTTTAAATAACATCATAAATAATAAAATAGTTTTTAAACAATTATCTATGTATTCAAAACACAAAGTAAATATATAATATAAACCTAATTTGTCATCTTCTAAGCGTAATTTTGTCATTTGTGATTAACTTTCTAATTTATTTTATATTATTTATATAAAAAAGTTAGATTTCAAAAATAATCAAATTATAAGATTTTTTTTTTGTAATAAAAAATCAAATTTAAAGGAGTTTTCAATATTTCAAAGTTTCCTTAAAAACAATATATCATTTTATGACGCTTTCTCATATTTTGCTTTCACACAAAACAATTTATCAAACATATATTAGAAGATGATCATAAATATTATTCGAAAGCCAATCGGAAATAACATGATATATGGATTTTAAGACACCAAAATTAATTATGAAGAAGTGTAAGGATCCAACTTATTTGAATATCTCAGCATTAATAATTTTGACTCATACAGTACTATATTTCTTTTGAAAGCCTATGACACATAATTTCACTATTCCATGTAAACAGGTCACAGTGATTTTACACGAAGTTCTTAGATTATACCCTCCAGCCACAACTATCGATCGAACAGTCCAAAAGAAAACACAGCTCGGAGAACTGTCCTTACCAAGTAGAATTACCAATTACCCTTGTCCACCATGACACCAAACTGTGGGGCGACAATGCAAACGAGTTCAGACCGGAGAGATTTGCCAATGGAATTTCGAAAGCGACCAATGGCTGAGTTGCGTTCTTGGCCTTCGGCTGGGGACCTCGGATTTGCATCGGGCAAAACTTGGCCATGATCCAAGCGAAACTCGCACTGTCGATGATCTTACCAAGCTTTGATTTCGAGCTTTCGCCATCCTATGGCTCATGCTCCTTACAGGGCCATAAGTCTTCGACCCCAATATGGCGCTCCCTTTGTTATACATAAACATTTGTATTGGAAGTTCTAAGATTTGATGTCGCAATAAGCACAGTTATATTTGGAAATTTGAAACATTCGTACGTACAATATTTGGTGTCACAATATGCTGAGTTGAATTCAGAAATAGGAATTATACATGTATTAATAATATTTTTATCGTCATTGGTGACTTGTCACTATATATAATCAGCAAAAATATGTAAATGTTTTTTGAATTCTAGACTGTATTTTTTGCTAAAAGAAACGAAAAAAAAAAACTAAATTGGTTTTAAAATCCCCAAAAGTACATTTCTTCAATAACAAATAGTACAATATAATACCTTCGAAAAATACAATATGCAGAAATATATCATGAGAAAATATAATTAGGGCAGTTTCTCCAGAGGTGTCTTCCCAAGCTGATATATATAGTCCTAGCAAGAGCTCTCTCTCCTGATTAAAGAGTCCAGTCGGATGGTCAAAAAAGAGGTCAAAGTTTTTTATTAGTTCTAGATTATTACTTAATAAAAGTAATACTATGGGACACCTAATTAAGGTGTCTAATATTGTACAATGTGTCAATATTTTATCTAATAATTATAATTAATACACAGAATTTGTAAAAACCCATTCTTTTAAAGGGTAAAATGGTCTTTTGACCAGATTAAAAAAAAAAATTTATATATATATATACATATCTTCTCTCCCTCCTCCCTCACGTTCCCCCCCCACAGAACACACACACTCTCTCTCTCTCTCTCTTTCTCTCCCTC
>JXTB01000054.1:733509-756611 GCA_002914805.1 Parasponia andersonii
TTTTGAAATTTATTTCATGTTTTTAAGTAATTGTTCAATTTATGTTTGGTGGTGTATACGAACTGTGGGAGTGGTTCACGGGATGGAATTCCGAATATTTTATTTAAATAGACTGTTTTTATAAAAACTAGAACTTTTGACACTTTTCAAATAAATTAAGGAATTTCCCACCTTTGTGAAATTCTCATTCTGCCACTAGGACGGGTTTTGGGTCGTGACAGAATTTCACTTTGAAGTGTAATTTTATAGTAAAAAATTGACATTTTATATAGTGTTTGGCATTTCAACATATAGCATTACTTTAGAAATAATGTCAGCATAAAATAATAAATAAATAAATAAGCGCACAAAAGAATCCCATTAAAGACAAATTAATCCTGACCTTTCACGACTTTCCTCCAGTCAAAAGGTAAAATGAACTAAGAAGGATAAGAGAGGGAGAGAGAGAGAGAGTATTTGTAATAACAAAAATAAAAATATATTTATTAAATAGAAAATAAATAGATAAAAAAAATAGCCTCTCATAAAATGACATAAGATAGACACACAATCTTATTTTTTAACTATTTCTTTTTCTTAACACGCTAGCTTAAACATACTCAATAAAGCTAATCATCCTTCAAATTTTCAAGAACTCTAAATTTTGAGGAGAAATAGAAAAATAAAATAACTAGGATTGATAAGTATTTTGAATCCCAACAGTTGGCGGTCAATCTATTCTTTAATCAAAAAAAAAATATAATGCATTAAATGAGTTTTTGTCAAGAAAGCAAATGGGTGAAGAAAGACTAATGTGTGAAAGATTTTAAAAATTAGTGAGTGCTAAGAGGGAAAGGAAAATTTTATTCAATTTTTATCAATGACCATTTTTGAAATGAACGTCATTTTAAAAGTGTGTTAAAAAGATGCTTAATTTTAAAATTTAAAGAGGAATCTATTTTAAAGAGAGTCCAATTGCTTACTCATCAAGTTACCGTCTCTTGAAGGTGCTAATAAATCACTTATTTACTATCTTATAACATAAAAGCAAATGTTGTACATAGAGCACTTGAAGCATCGTGTGTATATTAATTAATAAAGATGTAAGACTGAGTGCCAAGTTTATATTTGAACCACACTGTTCACACACTTATAAAAATGTGAGATATGCTACCATTTATATGTGATTCGTATCTTTAGCATATTTGTATAAATAATATTAGATATATCTTGACTAGTTTAGTAAATTTTTTGTACTGTATTAATATATGTTAAGTTGTGAATTAGTATATTAAAATTTATTATAAATAAATCATATACTATTTACCAATTAAAAATTAAATGGTAAAAACTGTGTATTAAAAATTTATTAAACCTGGTGGTATCAAAGACTACTACAGTCACAATACTTATCTTCTAGAAGAAAGAGCTTAAATGTTGAAACGGACGTTTTGCCTTATATATGTGGAACTACATTTGGACCCTCGGAATCTATTTTTTATTTATTTATTTTGAAAGTAGACCTTCATAAATTCTAACGCCTGTAACAAACCCTCCCATTCTCATACACGTCTCCACATATGGCTTTAATAAATTTAATTTCACCTGCCAATTCAGTTAAGAAAATATATTTCTTTTCTTATTCAGTTTTGTCTATTAATTAACCTTCCATAAAATAATTATAATCACATTGCTTTATAAACGTAACATATATTCTTGGTGACGTACACCTCCGTACTAAAAACAATTTTCATTCTCTATAAATACCAGACGAAAATGGTTGAGCTGAATAATTTCCCTGGTATTTAATCTAGTCATGTCTTTTGAAGTGATTATCTTAGTGGTAACGACAATTTCAATTTGGGCGTCATGGAAAGTGGTAAATTGGGTGTGGTTGAAGCCCAAAAAGCTGGAGAGGTGGCTGAGAAAGCAAGGCCTTTCGGGAAATTCTTATCGGATATATTACGGAGACACCAAGGAAGAATTAGAGATAAGCAGAGAAGCACAATCCATAACCTTCAGAGTTTTTGATAATTTAGTCCCTAAGATCTCCTCCTTCACCGACAAAACTGTAAAGACTTACGGTAAATAAAATATATAGTACTACTCTACATATATATATATATATATATATGTGTGTGTGTGCGCCATTCAATATATTGTATATTGTCTACTAGATCTTTGTGTACGTACGTCGCTTTTTGGATTTTAATTTTATAATCGTGATGACCATTATAATGTTTTATTGACCATACATACTTCACATATGATATAAATGTATATTTCTCTTGAAATTGATTGACACTATTTTCACAAATGCTATGTACTATTGACTTTCCCCGGCCGTTTATTAAACTCAAAAATAGATAATAAAACTGACTTTACCCGGTAAATTGAAAGTCTTTGTATTGTTTACTTTTATTTGTGTTGCATGTATGCTAGAAGTATTCATCCGATCATTTCACGTAAAGTCTCCCATCCTCTGATGAAAAGACGCAGATTTTATCATTTGACCAAGCCATAAAGAGCAATTTTTCTGTGTGATCTAGCACAACCTGCAGGCTAGTAATATTTTATTCTATTTTAATTGTTGGATGATCTGTTCTCTAAATTTCTAGTCTTAATATCTCTATGTATATGTACGTAATTTTTCTGTGAGAAATTGTGCATATGATTCATATTTAGGACATAAATCTTTTGCATTCGAACATGCGTAACCGTGTTAGTTTTGTTTTAACTTTGAACCTGAATTAATTAGGTTAATGTTAAATGCTAAGAGGTACTTTAATGCATGTGTTGTTTTTTTTTTTCCCTCCTATTAATGTTATATATTTTTATTTTTTTAATGACGCAGGTAAGAAGTCATTTATGTGGTATGGCCCCACACCAAGAGTGATTATCATGAATCCAGAACACGTAAGAGATATATTCAACAGATATGATGATTTTCATAAGCCAAATATAAATCCCTTTGTCCGCTATGTATCTGATGGTCTTATGCTGGAGGATGGTGAAAAATGGGCCGAACGTCGAAAGATTATCAATCCAGCTTTTCATCTTGAAAAGTTGAAGGTAATTTGCTCTTATAATTTGTGGAAAAACATAAATGATATAAAAGTGTATACATATAGACACTAACTACTTAAAGTGGCTAAAAAAAAATACTTATAATAGGTAAAACAACAATATTATTAGATTTGGAACTTAGATATACTGTAAATGAGACTAAAAGAGGTATAAGAAATGAAATTGTTAATTATGTCGGCGTCTAACTAAGAACACCTAAAAAAACTCACACGCGAGAACAACCGAAATATGTTAAATTACGTAAAAAGTGATTTACAAAAGAAACAAAACAACCCAAAGAAAGAGAAAACAAAAGATACCCAACACTACCCAAAAAAAAAAAAACAATGGGCTCGTTAAATCCCATCTAGATAAAAACTCTATTGATCATAGGTGAAAATCTAGAATGGAAAAAGAATACAGTATCCTATCCAAAGGAATGGAAATGATAGGTAGATTTTGTGTCATATATACCCAAATATTCAATAAGAGGCACAAACATCCAGAGTTGGATTCTAAATCCACACTTCACAGCACAAGTTGCAAGAGCATCCGCAAATGTATTTTAGAGTATCGCTAACTATTTATTTATATATTTATTTTATGTTTAATTTGTATAGAATATGCTACCAGCATTGCATGTTAGTTGTCATGAAATGATAAGCAAGTGGGAGAAATTGGTGAACAAAGGGGGTTCACTAGAGTTAGATATCTGGCCTTATCTTGAATGCCTAACTGCTGATGCAATCTCTCGAACGGCGTTTGGAAGTAACTATGAGAAAGGAACACAAATATTCAAACTGCAAACAGAGCAAGTTCAACATCTTACTAAACTTGTACAGGATGTTTATGTTCCAGGATGGAGGTAATTCAAGAAAACATTTCAAGTTTTTCTTTTTAATTAATTTTTAACCTATTCTTTTGGGAAGTAGAGGTCTATAGACGATCATAACACTAACATTTGTTATTAGATTTGTTAATTGAGAATTTAAAACTGTTTTTTCGGTATTTAAATTATGGTTATTTTCCATACGAAACATGACAAAGACCATTCATATTATTTGTTCACCAACAACTATCTGTCACGTATACACTTGGCTATTTTCCTCTTTTTCTTTCCTTCTTTTTTTTTTTTTTTTTTTTTTTTGTATTCTTCTTTTCCACCTAATTATTATATAGATAACAAAATGATCCCCTATGGCTTCATTAATTTGGAATTGCATTGTTATAACTAAAGTACTGTTTCCTTATTATTATTTTTTCAATAAGGTTATGAACATTGTTATTAGATCACATAAATTAATTGACAAGTATGTTAGCTAAATTTGCCAGATGGATGACTCTATGTATCAGGATTAACTAGTAATCATTCTAATTGGATGATTCTATTGGAGACCCCTCAAATACTGTTACAGAAACATTGTTAGTCATTAGAACTCCCCTCTATTTGCTAAAAAGCATTAATTAGTCCATTTTTAAGATCTATTTTTTATTTTAGGTTAATTCATTACCAGATTAATGGACTAATGACAATTGATTCAAAATGTCTGGAACACGGGTGAAATCAATTTGTTTATGAAATAACTATTTTCCCTTTTTTATTTGATAGCCACCAACCAAAGGATTAACACATTAGAATATTAGTTGACCTTAAATACATGTTTGACTTGCCTAGAAAAAATTGTCTTCGATATGCGCTTCGACCAACAAAAAAGGATTATACTGCAGGTTTGTACCGACTAAGTTGCACAGGAGGATGAATGAAAATAACAACAAAATAAAAGCCCTAGTGAAGGATTTGATCAAGGAAAGAGAGAAGGCGATGACATCCAGCAAGGTGATCAACGACGACTTATTAAGCTTACTCTTGGAATCAAATCATATGGAGAAACATGAAAATGGGAATAAGAAAAGTGCCGGATTTAAAATGAGTCTTGATGATGTAGTCAAAGAGTGCAAGTTATTTTACTTCGCTGGGCAGGAAACAACCTCGGCGTTGCTCGTTTGGACAATGGTGCTTTTAAGTGTTTATCCTGATTGGCAAGCTCGAGCAAGGGATGAGGTTTTGCTAGTCTTTGGTACCAACAAACCCAACTATGATGGACTCTCTCTCCTCAAAGTTGTAAGTAATACATTCATAAACACTTCAAGTTCTAATATTTGATCCAAATTTTATGCTTAGACAGCTAACTTTTTAGTATTGTTTCATATCACAGGTCACTATGATTTTATATGAAGTTCTTAGATTTTACCCTCCGGTTCCAGCTCTTCTTCGAATTGTTGAAAAGAACACTAAGCTTGGAGAGATGTCACTACCAGGTGGAATACAACTCTCTATACCAACACTACATATCCACCGTGACATCGAGCTTTGGGGCGAAGACGCCAATGAGTTCAAGCCAGAGAGGTTCGCTGAAGGAGTCTTGAAGGCGACTAAGGGACAAGCTTCGTACTTTCCCTTTGGTTGGGGGCCTCGGACTTGCGTAGGACAACATTTCACCATGATAGAAGCGAAATTGGCTCTGTCGCTGATCTTACAACACTTCAAGTTTGAGCTTTCCCCAACTTATACTCATTCTCCTTTTCTGGCTGTGACTCTCAAACCAATGCATGGTGCTCACCTCATCTTACACAAACGTTGATTTGCACCAGAACTGCGCGCAAGGGTACTTGGTGTTGTTAATGCGGAGAGGGCAATTTGGAGTTGCTTGATTTCGGAAAAGCACCGGTACCATGTATGATGACTTTTTAACATATTATAATCATCAACTATAAGTCCTTTCTTATATTTGCATTTTGAGTAATCTTACGCGCTATCGTCAACCTACGGAATTTTGATTTAGTTTTGCACCCTATAGGCACTTTGGTATGAAAAACACAGGGAAATGAGTTGATACACTCAAATTGGTATGGTTTCAATGGAGGCGAAACTGATTACGCATTTTAACTTTCAATTTGGCTTTTTTTTCAAAAGCGTGTAAATAACTGAATGTTATAAATTTAAGAAAAACATTGGGATATTAGAAGGTAATAAAACCAAACTTGCATATTGATATTCTGCAAAAATAAATATTATTATTTATGAGTAAAAAGGAAATAATAAATTTTACTA
The DNA here is from genome assembly GCA_002914805.1 of Parasponia andersonii. Taxonomy (NCBI): domain Eukaryota; kingdom Viridiplantae; phylum Streptophyta; class Magnoliopsida; order Rosales; family Cannabaceae; genus Trema; species Trema andersonii. The sequence continues at coordinate 739,667 of JXTB01000054.1, forward strand.
TTAAAATTCTTAAATACATATAAAAATTAAATAATAAATTTGGTGGGTTAAAAAGAAAAAAAAATAATATTTTTCATTTAACAATCAACCAGTAGAATTTGGTTTCGAATGGAATTCTTATTCCCGAAATGGTAGAATGAACATTTTGGTGGAATGGTAACATTCTTCCCAATCAAACACACCCCTAGGCACTCCATTATTAAAAACAGAAGAAAAACACTCACATAAATGAAGGAAATAAACAATTGAAGATAATAAAAATAGTAAGTGGATCTTGAAACAACAAAAATTAGTAATGCAAACATTCTAAACATTTCACAGAACATGCTTTTATTTGTGTATGACATGATCCATTTATCCTAATTCCTAGCTAGCAAAAGTACAAAGGATTCAACTTTACATTATCTCAGAACGACAAGAATCTTTTGGACTCGTACTAACTAACCAATGTCAGATCCTAACAGTAGAGAAGAAAACAGAGCTACTGAGCATTACCTTTGTCATCTACCGTGACATCGAAATATGGGGATGACAGAGCCAACGAAGGACCCCGGGCAAGTTCTCTTATGATTAAAGACGAGAATCTTTGTTGAAAATATCACCCCCAAAAAAAATTAAAAAGAAACTATCAATTTTTCAATAATGGAAATTAGAACTATATATATATATTGTATTTAATAGGAGAGACGAAATTTAGGGCAGCTCCCTGAATTAAAACATGAGGGAAAAACATGTGAAACCTTGAGGCTGCCCCCCAAAAAATGATCGACTATTGGCCGGGTGAAATTGAGCCCTCGCAAGCTTTAAAATCACAGCGAAACCCCATTGGAACGGCCGTAAACATATCAATTTTTTTAATTAAAAAAAATCCTTACTAAAAATAAAAAAAGAAAAGAAACAGAGAGATATATGAGATATTATGTAACACAGACATTTCTAATCAATTCTCACAAGAAAAGATGGAGAATGAGAGAAAGAAAAATGAGTGAGAATTACTGTATGCCCGCAACGGAACACCAGCGCCATTTTCAAACTCGGACGCGCTGTTCTCTCAAAGGCAATGATAATTCTAGCCCTACCTCTTCTCTTCCATTTATAGCTAGCTGCCTTGGTCACGGCCTTGCCCCGGCTTCCTCCTCTTCTCTTTTTCGCAATGTCTATTTTGCCCTTCCTATTTTTCCTATTTTGCTTTGACGACTATGGGCCTGAACCCTCTTTAATTCAGGCCCAATAATCGGTCCGCCAACAGTATAATTATGGATCATTGATACGAAATAATCAGGACCGTCCAACGTTCTGACTAATACCGATTGATTGTCCTGATTAGTACTTTAGTCTTAGACGTTGGAAGCTCATACATTCTAACCTTTATAGCTTCTTTAACAGTATTTAATCAGCTCTGTCACAAAAATGAGTCAATATGATTTTATTTATCAATAAGACGTGGAAGACAAATTCGAATTCAATGGGATTACCATTGGACCAAACATGTAGTAGTCAGAACTGTTTAATCTATTTAAAGTGTATATTTACACAACGAACTCACGACATTTTTTTTTTTTTGGGTATAGAAGTTTTGTGTGAAACGAAGCAGCAGGCATAAATCAAAAGGAATAGATTTATGAGACTTTGTAGTTTTTAATAATTTCACGCAGACCAGAAGAACTAAGTAGAGAACCACAAACCGGGGGGGGGGGGGTTAGCAATCCTAAACGGCCAAAAGTCTCCTCTTAACTTGGATTTTGCGGTTAATCTATCTGACGGAGAGAGATACATAGTATGTCTCTTATGAAAAATTAAGGACTAAAATGCCATATAATACAACTTGGATAGAATACTTATCTTCAGAAGTGCGTCAATGACTCAAAATTTACACACTTTTTTTCAAGTGGGCAACTAAACCCGGTTTCAACTTTATTTATTTTCGTCATCTATTACAAGATGAGATGTTCAAATAGGGGGTATATTATCGCCCCAAATAATATTATCATTTAACATTACAAAAGTATAAGTTTACAGACAAACCAAACCAAACCAAACCAAACCAACAAGGAAAAAGAAAAATATATATATATATATATATTACAACATGAAGTCATCATCTTCATAAAAATGCAATTAATCAAAAACATATAAAAGAAGTTCTGAAAGAACAAATATAAGTCTATATGATTGGGAAGTCCAACTGCAATGTCAATCACATACTAGATAATTTCTAATCAACTTCACCGCATACAAAATGAAGTAGCAACTTCCTCATAAATCAGAATCAACCGTTTCTAATTCATTTCTATGCTAACAGTGAGAGAGGGGGGAAGAAACCAAATAATTCCCGCAGAGCCCCCACCCAAATTATCCTCGGTCCACACAGAAAAATGTAGGACTGGTGCCAACAGTTTATCACGCAACTTCCACCGCAAACAAACTGAAGGTAACACTTTCTCTCATAAATCAAAATCAGCCATTTCTCATTCATATCAACGCTACCAGTGATAGAGGGTGGTTTAAAAAAAAAAAAGAAGGCATGCATAAAGAATACAAGTAATGCAATTCCACTGTGAACCGTAGGCCTATAATCCCTTCAATCTTTACTCTAGGTATCCAAAACCATCGGGGGGCCATACCTAATTACAGAAAGAAAATATTAGAAATGTTCGGTCCAACGCAACAGACAAAACTAATACAGCAGTTCAAAGTAAAGAAGTGAATGTCGAATGGTAGTCAAACGAACTTTTTATTATAAAAACTTCTAGTCAGTATCCCTAAGTCTCAAAACTCCACTCTTCAACTTTTTGCATGTTTGACAACATGAATTCATAAGCGAGACAGAATATAACTTTCCACATAGATCAGGAGATACGAAAAGGCTAAACAAGAGAAACCATCTTCTTTCCTTCAAACTTGCAACAATTGTTTATTGCAAACAAAGATTAGAAATTACACGCATGCTAAAAGACATTATACAGAACTGAACTCTAAATCCAGGTGAAAATAAATTGTAACAGTATATATTACAATTCGATACATTTTATCATGACAAATTTGACAGCTTCAACTAAAAAAAGAGCACAGATATCTAACCCAAAAGAAAACAGACCAAAATAGTAGCATAAAAACCTTACCCTGAAAAACACTTTTCCTTGAATAAGACCGTAAGGTACAGGCCCAAAATGCCGCGAATCATTGGAGGCATATATGTTATCCCCCTGAATCCAAACATGCCCCTTGGGGACCTACTGAAACAAAAGCTAAAAAAAAATTAACAAATTAAGATCAGGAATAAAATGAGAAATGATCTAGATGGGCAACACCCCTGAACGATGCTTTGATAGAAAAGGAAGTTTTAGTCAGACCTTGTAGTAAAACGGATTTTCATGTAAGGATAAGAAAATGGGTACATCAAACATAAAAATACCAGCTACATGTAAGAAACATGCCAGAAAGTTTTGTTCTCTCACTCGCAAAGAGTATATCCAAGGACTTTGAGCAATACCTGGATCCAATTATGCTTAGTACAGCCAGAAGCTATCAATTTTATTTGATTTCATGATTTCCACTGATCAGGATTCCTATTCTATGAGATTAATGATTATCAATTCATGTTATCAAATCTTAGAGAAATTCGATCAAGTACCAGATACCACAATGGCATTTTCATCAGTTTGCTTCTCAATGCTCAGTTTTAAAATGCTGTCAACAGAATCATATTTGTTATTGGAGGTATTCAGAAGTAAGACGATAATCATATAACTATGAATGATAAAAGTCCCAAAGATGCCTAGCTCTACACTAAAATTAGACAACTATACCATCCTCAGACATCAGTGTATCTAAGAGACTCGAAAATTGTAAATCCCAAGCCCTGATGATTTGAAAGATTTGCAAGTTCTTTAGGACTGACTACTATTATTCATAAAATAAATAAATTTGAAAACTAACTTAGAGCCAAACTCAATCAACCCATCCAAGACAAAATCCATTTATACAAAAATAAAGATTACAAAACTCAACATCATACATAGGATACTTAATTTCCAACTTCCAATTTTACAACCTAAAGCCCAAGGCATTATACGAAAAGCACAGATTACAAAACTCCATTTCATATCTACAACACTCATATCCATTTTCCAAGTTACCAAATATTAACAAAGTTATTTTTCAGAACCTCTTAGCCCTTTCCAAACCCAAACTCATTCACTGCACCAATCCAAACCCAATATTTTCATGAAAATCATATCTATAAACGATTCTACGAGTTGAAACAATCCATATAATAAAATGGGCAACTAAATTTAACCTTATTGAGATTATGGGAAAGTCCAAATTATATTACAAAATTTATTTCATTTTAATAAATAAAAGAAATAACCAAAAGCCATTACGTACCACAGCAGTTCGACATCTTTCAGCGAAATTTGGGTCGAGAAAGAAAGTGACTCGATCACCCTCCGTGCCCACAATGCGCTTGGTCATTATCTTTCTAGGGTTTTCCGGGGAGCGAACCAGTACCAAATCGCCGCGACCCAACTTTCCGAGCCGATGGGACACGTGTTCGCTGATTACCACGTCGCCGGTCAGGTTCAAAGTAGGGAGCATACTGGGCCCGAGCACCTGCAACCACCAGAAAAAAAAAAACGCCGGCTCTTATACAATCATCTCCCGAAGGAGGAGGAGGAAGAAGAAGAAGAAGAAGATGGTACGGACGAGGTTAGAGGAGCAGAGGTAGGTGCTGGTGACGTGGAGGAAGCCGAAGAATTTTGCTACAATTAGGGTTCGATCGATTGCCTCCTTGGCTAACCTCCGCCATTGTCCCATGAAGAAGTTCAGCGCGGTGCTGAGCTGAGCTCTCTGGGTCTCTACGTTTTCTCTGCTACAGAGGAATAATAAGACGAAGGATAAAGGGCTTAATACTAATGGGCTAAGAAGCTTTAATGGGCTTATTATATGGATGCTTGGCCCAACCCATTGAAAAATTTAGAAAAATAATATAATAATGGAGAATTGAAGATGGACAAATCACGAATTTTTTTCCCTTTTGGGAATTTAAATTTTGGCCTCGATTATTTTGGAATGCTAAACACGGATGCGTCTAGAGCTGAACTCGAGCAAACCCCATAATAAAAACTTAGATGTAACCGAAGCATGTGTTACTTGCTCTCAGTTTTACAGTTCTATAGTCCTGACAAAACTCGACCAATGTGCATCTATTATTATGCGTAGTGAACAGAGTTAGAAAACTTTTCAGGAGGCAAAATATATTGTCAAATTTTATTTTTCTTCCCTCTTTTTTCTCTTTATATTTATATATATATATATATATATATATATTTCTTCAAATTGATTTGTAATTAAGTAATATAGTTTAGGGCAATCTAAAAATGATAATTTTGAAACATACTTGGCTAATATGGATATAATTTAAAAGATATTTTAAAATGAAGTCTAAAGAAAAATTATTCATAAAAAGTGTGACAAAAAAATTAATTATTTAATAATAATAGAAAAAAAGTTTAAAAATTATAAAATTCAATGGGATAAATAAGGAGCATTATATTAAAAAAATTTTATGAAATATGAGAAAATTTTACATTATTAAAATTTAAGGAGCAAATGAAGGATATAATTGAATAATTTTACAAATATTAAGGTAAAAATGAAAATTTTAAGAAGTTGAGGGGGCAAATGGCCCAAGGTGGCTTCTTCATTGATTATGCATGTAACACCTCTATCCATTCTCCACTTAATGGAGTGAAATCGTCTGTTCCAAACTGTTGTATCATTCCATGTTCCTTTGCTATTAATTCGCTATGTGTCCATTGAATTAATATGCCACAAATTCATGTTTGGGAAATAAGTAATAAATTAAGAAAGCCTTAAAATATATTTTTTTTCATTTTTTTTTGTTTTATATTCAACTAAGACTATTTTGCCTTTTTCTAATGGGATAACTGCAAAAAAAAAAATACCATGAAATATTATTTTTTCTACAATTTTAATTATATCTCTAAATCTGTGCAAAATTATACTTTTATATTTCAAATCTCTGCAAATTTATACTTATTGCGTACAAATTCGGTGATTTGTATTAATTATTTCAATATATTTTTTGTGTTAGTCAATATAAATAAGATATCCTTTGTTCAGATTTCGTGTCAATTTATATACAAAAGACATAAATTTATAGATATTTGAAATGTTAAGGTATAATTTGCACAAATTAAAAGATAAAGTTAAATTTATAGAAAAGTTATACTTTAGGGTATTTTCATGCTAATAGCTATTTTCTAATTTCTATACATCATATACCAATATCCAAGAATTATTTTCTCTTTGTTGTTCACTTTTTCCTTAAATTTAATTATCACAAAAAAGATTAATAAACACAAAATTCTTATAATTCTAAGAATAGTTTGATAAAACAAAAAATCAAAAGAAATAAGTCCAATTCTCCAATCCAGAAAGGCAAAGTGTGAGGAAATACTTTAGAATGGAAACTTGTTTGATTCTACGATAGTAATATAAGTCTCTATCAGCATCAGATGAAGTGAGTTGGCTCAAGTGGTAAGAGCACTCACTACGTAAGATCTCAGTCCTAAATTCGAGCCACATCGAAAGTAGGTATGAAAACCTATTATGTCTAATAGGGTGGAATAGGGAATTGTTGGAGCAAGTTTCTCACCAGTAGTCCACGTGTCTCGAACTGTTGATGCTGTATTCTCCAACTGTCCACATGTCATCGCTGTCCCAAAGTGCTCTAAACTCCAAGCAGGGTCGGAGAGGCAGGGGTGGCTACCTGCAAAAACTCTCCGATGCTTAAGTCAGTGGTTTATCTTTGATATTAAGTAGCAAGGAAATATTTCAGTATAAGAATATCTTTGTTTCTTGCTCATAACTTTTTTTATATATTTCTTTCTGTAAGCGTATATGCCCCTCTCGGGAACGCATGGCTCTTATGTATATAGTCCTGAGATTGTGAGTCATACGGGTTTTAATCTCAGGACTGAGTATCTTTCTCCTCAAAATCTTTTTCAGAGGTCACAGGCCGAGATTTCTGCGATTTCCTCTGAATTGCCATAGCCTGATTTTCGCCGCCTCCTACGGCTTCAATCTGTCAGGGGTGAGATTTGGGTAAATCGCCATTCTGTCAGAATGGCTTGTCCCTTGCGCACGCCTGCTCAGGATCGCATTAAATGCTCTGTCTGGGTCTGGAGTCGTAAGTTGCTTTCCATTGTATTCAGATGGAGGGCCCTTGGGGCTTCTGACCCCCAGCTGTCGAGGTTGGGGTCAAACTGGGCTAGACTGTCCAGGATTTGTGATGGGCTCGGCCCTAACTTCGGATGGCCCAATGGATTGTGAGATCACGTGCGACCCGCGTGGCCTTCCACGTGGCGTATGGTTTGGGAACGGGTCCCACAACTGCCCCCATTTCCCTACTTGACGGATTCCTGTCCATCAATGGGGAAATCATCTCTCCGTTCCTCCAATCTGGGGGATGCACGTGGTTCTCCTCTTACCGATACAGAGGCACGCCATCCCATATCACGAAATTTGTTTGAATTTTGAAGTTCCGACTGTTCGGTTTCCCTTTAGCTCTTCGTGTAGCCAAAACATTCCTTAGGGAGGGTCCGCTTCCAACGGGTGGATCTCGACCCTGCTTTCCTTTAACTCTTCTTGTGGCTAGGAATGTTCCTTGGGGGGTCCGTTGGCAAGCTTTTGGGTTGTACGCCCCCTTTTTTTTCGTACGTTTTCCTGGGTCATCGACAAATGTTTTATTGCACGATTCGATTCCCAGATTACGATCGTTTTCGAGATTTGCTGGCAAGTTTTTGGTTGCTCAGCAGTTTACTCTTCGCACATTTTCTCGGGTCGTCGACAAGCGATGTAAGTCCCAGAGTGCGAGCACTTTTGAGGTCTGCTGGCAAGTTTTGGTTGCACAGCAGTTTACTTTTTGCACGTTTTCTCAGGTCGTCGGCGAGCGACGTGAGTCCCAGAGTGCGAGCATTTTTGAGGTCTGCTGGCAAGTTTTTGGTTGCACAGTAGTTTACTCTTCGCATGTTTTCTCAGGTCGTCGACGAGCGATGTGAGTCCCAGAGTGCGAGCATTTTTGAAGTCTGCTGGCAAGTTTTTGATTGCACAGCAATTTACTCTTCGCACATCTTCTCTGGTCGTCGACGAGTGACATGAGTCCCAGAGTGCGAGCATTTTTTAGGTCTGCTGGCAAGTTTTTGATTGCACAGTAGTCTACTCTTCGCACATTTTCTCGGGTCGTCAACGAGAGACGTGAGTCCCAGAGTGCGAGTGTTGGTTGCGGGAATTGTGCATATGGTCTGCAACTGTGGAAGACCCTTTCCCGTGGCAGTCTGGTAGTATTTTTAGCCTACGCAGACAAAATGTTGGGTCTGCCACTGTGGGCAGACCCTCTTCCGTAGTAGCCTGGTATTTTTTGTCCGCGCAACTGAAGAGTCGGGTCTTCCAGTGAGGGCAGACCCTTTTTCAGGAAGACCTTAGCCTGTTACGGAATTAAGTTTTATAATAATACGAATGCTCACATGGGTCTTATTCGTGAATAGTGTGTGGGGTCTGCCATTTGTGGGCAGACCCCCTTTTCCATAGCAAACCCAAAGATAAATCTATGCGGAAAAGAGAATTTAACCTATTTAAGATTTAGGCTTTTCAGCAAAATTGGCATTCACACGGTCTTACATCATGTATATGTGCCTTACACGTGAAATTTTTTCAAGTGCTGAGCGTTCCACATATTCGGCGCATTTTTCCCCATTTTGAGTTCCTTTAAGACATATGCACCATTGTCGAATGCTTTGATTACCTCATAGGGTCCGATCCAATTGGAGTCCAGTTTCGATGAATTTCCTGTTCTAGCTTTTAGGACCCAATCTCCGGCGTTAAATCGTCGGGCACTAATCTTTTTCGCGTAGTAAGACCTTGCCTGCTTGTGGTATGAAGCCAGGTGGACCAAGGCCATGTTTCTCGTTTCTTCCAGAAGGTCTGTGTTGCGGCTTAACTGGCGCTCGTTTAGGGGGGCATCTTTTACCACTTCAGAGCGGAGGGTCGGGAGGCCGACCTCGGTCGGGATCACAGCCTCTGTTCTGTAGACCATGGTGAACGATGTTCTCCCAGTAGACCTCCGCTCTGTAGTTCGATGGGCCCACACAACGGCTGGCAGTTCTTCTAACCACTTGTCTTTAGCCTCCTGCAAGTTTTTTTTAATGTTGCTGAATATGGCTTTGTTCGTCGCCTCTGCTTGGCCATTCCCTTGAGGGTAGTTCACAGAAGAGAAACTGAGCCTTATATCATACAGCTCACACAACTCCTTAAGCTTAGCATTTTAGAACTACGTGCCATGGTCGGCGTGTATCTCTTTCGGGATCCCGAATCGGCAGATTATGTTCTTCCAGATGAAGTTAATCGTGTCTGCCTTATTAATTGTCGTATAGGCTTCGGCCTCTACCCACTTGGTGAAATAGTCCGTGGCCAGCAGGACGTATCTCTTTCCTCCTGGACTTCTGGAAAGCTCTCCGACGATATCTAGACCCCACTTGGCAAACGGCCAATGAGTTATGTTCGAATGAAGAATCTCCGCTGGCTGACGTTTCATCGGGGCGAACCTCTGGCATTTATCACATTTTTTTACGAATTTGGTTGCCTCCGTCATCATGTATGGCCAAAAGTATCCGGCCGTTAGAGCCTTGTGGGCGAGGCTACGCCCGCCGGAGTGGTTGCCACATACNACAGAAGAGAAACTGAGCCTTATATCATACAGCTCACACAACTCCTTAAGCTTAGCATTTTAGAACTACGTGCCATGGTCGGCGTGTATCTCTTTCGGGATCCCGAATCGGCAGATTATGTTCTTCCAGATGAAGTTAATCGTGTCTGCCTTATTAATTGTCGTATAGGCTTCGGCCTCTACCCACTTGGTGAAATAGTCCGTGGCCAGCAGGACGTATCTCTTTCCTCCTGGACTTCTGGAAAGCTCTCCGACGATATCTAGACCCCACTTGGCAAACGGCCAATGAGTTATGTTCGAATGAAGAATCTCCGCTGGCTGACGTTTCATCGGGGCGAACCTCTGGCATTTATCACATTTTTTTACGAATTTGGTTGCCTCCGTCATCATGTATGGCCAAAAGTATCCGGCCGTTAGAGCCTTGTGGGCGAGGCTACGCCCGCCGGAGTGGTTGCCACATACTCTCTCGTGGATTTCCTCCATCAATTTTTGAGCTTCGATGGGGCCTATGTAGCGTAGCATCGGACCCATTGTCGATCTCCTGTATAACTGTTCGCCCACCATTGAGTACCTGGTAACCTTTAATCTGACTGACCTCATTTCCCGAGGGTCTGTGGGCAAGTTCCCCAACATCAAATACTGCGTGATGGGCCTCATCCACCCTTCCTCAGCAGCGCTGGCTGCGAACACGTGGTGCGCAGGGGTCTGCGAGGGGTCTGTCATGCTCCCGCGGTCTAAAAGAACTTCTATGCTTTCAGCGGTGCCCCCGATTGATGTATTCTTAGCTAGCCCGTCAGCCCTCTGGTTCATCTTTCTAGGGATCGGTTCGATACTGAAATTGCCAAAGTGAGCTTTTGCCCCCATCACCTTGGAGAAGTACTTGTGCAACGTCGACTCTTTACTTCAAAGTCTCCCCTGACCTGACCCACGATCAACTGCGAGTCGGTCTTCACAGCGATGTCCTCTACTCCGAAATGTAGTGCCAACTCGAGGCCTTGCAATAATGCCTCGTACTCTACCTCGTTGTTAGTCGCCTGGAAACCGAGCCTCAATGCTTTCTCAACTCTGAGACCCGTTGGGGTCTGCTATCCCGATACCCGATCCTGAGGCATTCGTGGATCCATCAGTGTAGAGCGTCCAGGCTGAAGGGGGGTGAAGCTGAGATATCTGATTCAGGTCATGCCGCTCGCCAAAGGATTCGATTTCCACCAGAAAATCTGCCATGACCAGCCTTTTCTTTGCCGTTCGAGGCTGATACTCGATATCATACACCCCCAGCTCGATGGCCCATTTGGTCAGTCGTCCCGACAGGTCCGGTTTGGCAAAGATTTGACAGATGGGGAAATCCGTATACACAGTGACTGAGTGTGCCTCAAAATACTACCAGAGCTTCTTTTTAGCGTTGACCAGAGCGAGGACCAGTTTTTCTGCCACACTGTATCGGGTTTCGGCATCTAGGAGCATGCGGCTTATATAAAACATCGGCTTCTATTTACCGTCTTCCTCGATGAATAATACGGCGTTGATCGCTACTTCGTATACTGCTAAATAGGCGTAAAGACGCTCCCCCTATGACGGGAAAACCAGGATAGATGGGTGACTCAGATACAACTTGAGGTCTGCCAGTGCCCTGTCCTGTTCTTCCCCTCAGATGGCAGTAGAGTTTTTCTTCAAGTATTGGAAGAAAGGCTTGCATCGGTCGGACATCTTGGATACGAATCGGCTGAGAGCGGCTACCTTCCTAGCCAAGTGTTGGATCTCTCGAATGGATGAGGGTCTCTGCACATTCGCGATCGAGGTCAGCTGGGTCGGATTTACTTCAATACCCCTCTAGCTCACGATATGTCCCAAGAATTGCCCAGAGGATACCCCAAATGCACACTTCTTGGGATTCAGATGTATCTGATGCTGCCTCAAAATCTAAAAATATTCATCCAGGTGCCTCAGATGGTCTGAATCCTCCCTGCTCTTGACGACCATATCGTCGATGTAGACCTCTATAGTCTTTCCTAGTAGCCTGGCGAACATCTTATTCATGAACCTTTGGTAGGTTGCCCCTGCATACTTCAGACCAAACGACATACTCCTATAGTAGTACAGACCTCGCTCTATGATAAAGGCCGTGTGGATCTGGTCTTCCGCGTACAGGGGGATCTGGTTGTATCCAGAGTAGGCATCCAGAAAGCTCATTCTGTTGAATCCCACTGTCGCATCTACCATTTGGTCGATTCTTGGCAGGGAGAAACTATCCTTCGGGCAGGCCTTGTTCAGGTTGGTGAAATCTATGCAAATACGATCGTCACCGTTTTTCTTTTTCACCACTACCAGGTTGGAAACCCATCGCGGGTATACGCATTCCCTGATCAGGCCGCTCTCCAGCAGCTTTTCTACCTCGATCATAATCGCCATGTTTTTCTCTGGTGCGAACCTTCAGGGTTTCTGCCTAACCGAAGGGAAATGGAGATCTATGTTCAGTCGGTGGCAAGAGTGTGTGGGGTCTACCCCTGGCATATCATCGTGGGACCACGTGAAGACGTCCTCATTCTGCTTTAAGAATCCCAACATTTCGTTCTTTTGCTCCTCGGGTAACAAGGCCCCGATTAGGATCACCTTCACCGGTTCTTCCTCTTTCAAAGGGACCGCTACCAACTCCTCGATCGTGGATTCCGGACTGTCAGACTCTTCTTCGATTTGGCTCATGTACGCTGGCAGGCGGTCCTTTGATTACTATCTGTCCCTGGTTGTAGCGCTTGCACTCGCGTCGGCTCCATTCAGGGTGGCTGAAAAGCATTTCTTTGCGGAGGCCTGATCCCCCTTGATGTCAATCATGTACGTACCGTCCTTTGATTGACATCTCAAGACCTAGTGGAGGGTGGAAGTGACCCCATGCATGGCGTGGATCCATCCCCTTCCCATGATGATGTTGAAGGAGGACTGGCTGTCTATGACAACGAAATCCATGTCCAAGTATCTCTCAGCTATGCAGATATTAAGGGTCACGACGCCCAAAAGGCAGACCCTTGTGCTGTCGAAAGCGGTTGACAGGTTGGCCTGAGTGCGCTTCTATTCAGACCCATAATCTCGAATGTGTTGAGGAATAGGATGTCGACACTGCTTCCACCATCTACCAGGACCCTTCCAACCAATGCAGAGCTGATCTGCAGTTTAATCACCAAGGGATCGTCATGAGGATGGTGCACCGTGGTTAGATCTTGCTGGGTGAAAACGATGGGAGCGGCGGATGTGCAGCTTCCCCCGACATCAAGTGGTTGACGGAGTGGCCCATCCCCCTCAAGCGCTTCGCCATACCCTCGGCCCTTTTGAGGCATCTTTCTTTTTCTTCTTGATCGTGGGTCGGCTCTAGTCTGCCCACAATGTTCGGCACTATTCTCAGGGTCTACTCTCCTAACCCAGAGGCTTGGGCCTGCTTCCCTTTCTCAGGCTTAGTGACGTTTTCCAGCGGCTGGGTTCCGCTAGTTTTCACGTACTGCTTCAACCTGCCAGTGTGGATTGCCAGCATGACCTGAGTGTAAAGGTTGCGGCAGTGGACGGTGTCGTGCCCGAAGTCTTTATGAAACTGGCAATACCTGTTCCTGTTCTTCATATGCTCAGGGACACCAGATTTAGGTGGGTCTTTGAAAATGCCCCTGTCCTTGTTTTGGAGGTAGATCACGTCGATCGGCGTGTTGAGCTCATATTTTGGCAGAGGATCACGGTTCGTCTTCCTCCTCTTGCCACCCTCCTGACCATCTCAGATGGGGACTTCCTGCTTCGAAGCTGGCCCTTGGCCCGGTGAGGGCCTCTTTACCCCTTGCGGGACCGGGGGTTGTACTAGCATCGTCGTTATTGCGGCAGAGGTCTTGGGCGCCTTCTGGTAGCTTTCCAGCACACTGAATATCCCTTCCAACTTCGCCTGGACGTCCGCCATATCATACAGAAGATTTAGAAGGAGGTGGTCTGATAGCATTGATCCTGGCTGCAGACCCCGGATGAACTAGCATGCAGCTTGGACCGAGTCGGCGTTATGGACCAGTGACATTACCTCGAGGAAACGCGAGAGGTACTCCCGCGGGGATTCATCTGTGACCTGCTCCAAATAGTCTAGGTCTCGCATGGTTTTTTGTTGTCTTCAAACACCCACGTACTGTTTCAGAAAAAGTTTGCAGAAGACTTCGAACCCATTTATAAACTTTTCCAAGAGCTGCCTGAACCATAGCAGGGCTGGCCTCGCAAGGGTCGTAGAGAAGACTTTGCAGGTCACGGCCTCGTCCCTGGTCTCCAAGGCCATCTTCTGCTGGAAGTGGTATATGTGGTCGAGGGGGTCGGTTTTCCCCTCGAATGGCCTGAAGGTCGGGATTGTGAAATCCCTCAGTCTGGGTTCCATCTGGATCCAGTCAGCGAAGGCCGTCCGGTTGATGCCTCGCACAGTTTATTCTGCCAGATCATCGGGGGTCTGGCTATGATGGTTGCCGAGTCTCTTACCCAACTCTGCCATCATCTCTTGCTTCCAGTCGGGGGGCGTACCCCCAAGGTTTCCATAGTGTCTTCTGCCTATTGCCCCCCTGGTTTGGAAGGGTCTCGACTGGCTTTGCCGTGCCCTCTGTATCCGTGACCTGGATGGGACGATAGCTTCTCCCCGCGGTTGGTTTCCGAGCTCTTGTTGGACTTTTTCGTCGAAATCTTCCCTCCGTTGGGTCCTGTCTTCACTCGCCAGCAACCCTTCGAGGTGAGTGTTATCTCTGCGTGCCTCTGCGACCTCATCCCTTAAACCCAGGACGGCCTCGTGGGCCATCTCTGCCTTTTGGTTTGCCTCCGCCAGAGCGGCAAGCATCTGATCCAGCTTCTACCCCAGATCTGATCGTGCTTCTCGGGAGCTCCCTTCGGCGTCGGGTCGTGTGCTCCTGGTTGTCATCCTTGAGGGTACCATCAGACATTGTATAGCTTTTCGTTCAGGGAGAACGCGGTCGTGAGTCTCTTACTCTTTTCCCCACGCTCAACCTTTTTCCCACAGACGGCGCCAAACTATTAGAGCAAGTTTCTCACCAGTCGTCCACGTGTCTCGAACTGCTGATGTTGTGTTCTCCAACTGTCCACATATCCTCACTGTCCCCAAGTGCTCTAAACTCCAAGCAGGGTCGGAGAGGCGGAGGTGGCTACCTGCAAAGACTCTTCGATGCTTAAGTCAGTGGTTTATCTTTGATATTGGGTAGCAAGAAAATATTTCAGTATGAGTATATCTTTGTTTCTTGCTCATAAGCTTTTTTTATATATTTCTTTCTATAAGCGTACATGCCTCTCTCGGGAACGCATGGCTCTTATGTATATAGTCCTGAAATTATGAGCCATATGGGTCTCAATCTCAGGACTGAGTACCTTTCTCCTCAAAATCTTTTTCAGAGGTCACGGGCCGAGATTTCTGCAATCTCCTCTGTATTGCCATAGCCTGATTTTCGTCGCCTCCTACGGCTTCAATATGTCAGGGGTGAGATTTGGGTAAATCGCCGTTCTATCAGAACGGCTTGTCCCTTGCGCACGTCTATTCAGGATCACATTAAATGCTCTGTCTGGGTCTGGAGTCGTAAGTTGCTTTCCATTGTATTCAGATGGAGGACCCTTGGGACTTCCGACCCCCAGCTGTCGAGGTTGGGGTCAGATTGGGCCAGACTGTCCAGGGTCTGTGATGGGCTCGGCTCTAACTTCGGACGGCCTAATGGCCGATTGTGAGATC
Organism: Parasponia andersonii; assembly: GCA_002914805.1. Lineage (NCBI taxonomy): Eukaryota > Viridiplantae > Streptophyta > Magnoliopsida > Rosales > Cannabaceae > Trema > Trema andersonii. The sequence continues at coordinate 755,146 of JXTB01000054.1, forward strand.
ACGTGCGACCCGCGTGGCCTTCCACGTGGCGTATGGTTTGGGAGCGGGTCTCACAGGAATAGATAGTAATATTTATTTTCCTTTAATTTATAATAAGAATGGAAATCATTAGTTAAATTCTAATTTTTTATATATAAAAAAAAAAGTCCCTATCGGTATCAAAGTTAGAGCCCCGATGGCGAGGAATTGAATCTATTTTGTCTTGATCGTTGAGATACTACATTATGATTTTTCTCTACTATGATTCTGGACTTTTCCGCCATGGAAACCGATAATGCCAATGAATGTGGTGGAGGAAGAGAACAAGAACAATGCCATTAGTTTCTTTGACTCCAGATTCGTTTTTTAGATTTTTTTTTTCTTTTTCTTTTCTTAAACATAACTTTATGGGATATTAACTTAGAGGAAATGTGACGGATTAATATTAATGGGACTGCGACTTGGGATAGACGAAGACCATTTCATTCCCACATTTAGATGGTATTCAACATAACGGTGGATGAATGTTAGGAATATTCATTTTTTTTTTTTTTAATGGAGAGAATCAATGTGTCAATATGTGAGATTCAGAGTGTAAAAAGAACATATTAATAGCATTCGTCTACAAAAGTAATTATCCATAACACAATTCCAGTCATTTGAATGGTTTTAAACATTTGACAATCTAACAGTTGTTCATTATCTTCAGATATTCAGATATTTAGGGTGTATTTAGTATAGGATTCGAATCTTATTCTATAAATTTAAAAACAGTTTTTATATAAAAAATTAATAAGATAATCTATTTTATTCTATCAACATTTTATACAAAAGTTGTTTCTGAATTTATAAAATAAAATTCAAATTTTATACTAAATGCACTCTAATTCACAAACTCACATTGATAGGATTGTGCGCGCTGGGTCCTTTGGGTGTCATATTTTGGCAGAGTTTACTGTACCTCCGGCCTTATGTTACGTGATAACTCTATGAAAATAGAGTTATCTTGTGTGTTTTTAGTCTTAGGTTAGTTACTTTAGAAGAATAAATTTTATAGTTTAGGTGCCTTTCTTTACTTTATTTTAGTTTTTGGCGTTGCTGATGTTTAAGATCTAATCTAGTTAATATCTAGCTTATTTCCCTTGATTTTTATTAGAATTACTGAAATCTGGTCTTAAGCCTTGCAGAGATTAAATGGCAGCAACCTAGAAGGAAAGCTGAACTTAAGTGAAAGCTGGAAGCAACTTGGCTACAGCAATACGCTAGAGCAACACTGAACAGCAGAGTCAACTTCCAGCTGGTATTTATTTTGAACAGCTGGTGCTGACAGCCAATAGTAAATACCAGCTAAAGAGAAATGAAGAAAAAGTGGTCCTTATCCCTCTATTTGGCTGACACCTATGCTAGGGTACCTCATTTACCATAATATAAAAGGAAAAAGGAAAGAAAAAAGGAGAGGAGGAGGCGGCTGAACAAAGTGATATACG
>JXTB01000054.1:756748-856532 GCA_002914805.1 Parasponia andersonii
TATAAATGATGTTTTGAGAACTGGGTTAGCATAGGAATATGTCAAATCTGGTTTAAAAGAACTTTAAACATATTGAATTCGGAAGATTAATATGTCCAGATTGAATTTTCAGTTACTGGAGTGATTTTGCCACAGGCGTTGCTGCAGTAATTAAACCCAGATTTGCAACCAAGGAAGATTCAATAATCCCAGCATATCCACACTATTGATTTACAATCACTTGATTAGATCTCATTATTTTCTACTTAATATTTACTTTTCTGCTTGCATCTTTAAATTGTTGCTATTTTATTACAAATCTTTATTTCTCATTCGTTAAACTAGCTTGTTCAATATTTAAATTTTACAAATAATTTTGGTAATCAATCCCTGTGGAGACGATACTCACTCACTACTATATTACTTATTTTGGCACGTGCACTTGCGTAGCTATTGTAAAAACCGCAACAAGTTTTTGGCGCCGTTGCCGGGGATTGAGATAACTAAAGTTACTTATAGAAGTTATTTTGTTTTTCTTGCTTTTATCTTTTCTTTATTTATTTAAGTGTTTGTGCTTGCAGGGAGATATACTTGTACATGAATAATCAGCGAGATCAAGAGTTGGTGCCATTAGATCCTGAGGTAGAAAGAACATTTCGAGCACGGAGAAGGGAGCAACAATAAGGGCTTGTTGGTTTAGAAGAAATGGCTGAAGCTACTGGTACTGATAATGCTGCAGCAATGGCAGATGACAGAGACAGGGCAATCTGAGAATATGCTATTCCTATACTCAATGGGCTGAATCCTGGTATTGTTAGGCCCGAGATTCAAGCACTTCAGTTTGAATTGAAGCCGGTCATGTTTCAAATGCTCCAAACTGTGGGGCAATTCAGTGAGGTACCATCGGAGGATCCACATCTTCACTTACGATTGTTTATTGAAATGTGTGATTCATTCAAGCTACAAGGAGTTACTGATGAAGCTTTAAGGCTGAAACTCTTCCCCTACTCTTTACGAGATAGAGCGAGAGCATGGTTAAACTCCATACCCCCAGATTCGGTGGCCACTTGGAATAACTTAGCGGAGAAATTTTTGATGAAATACTTCCCACCAACAAAAAATGCCAAACTCCGCAACGATATCACTTCATTTCAGCAGTTTGATGGGGAGTCATTATATGAATCCTGGGAGCGTTTCAAGGAGTTATTGAGGAAGTGTCCACACTATGGGATACCGCATTGGATCCAAATGGAGACGTTTTACAATGGTCTCAATGCTCATACACGGTCAATGGTGGATGCATCGGCTAATGGAGCTCTTTTGGCCAAGTCTTATAATGATGCCTACGAAATCTTGGAGCGGATGGCCAATAATAACAATCAATGGCCAACGGAAAGAGTTGCTGTAGGGAGGCGGTTTGCTGGAATTCATGATTTAGACGTAGTCACAGCCTTGACAGTGCAAGTTTCATCGCTATCCAATATCTTAAAGTCTATGAATATGGCTGCTAGAGCAACTGCAGAGCAATCAGCTGCAGTGTCTTGTGTTTATTGTGGAGAAGGACATTCATTTGATAGCTGCCCATCTAATCCTACTTCAGTTTGTTATATGGGGAACTTCAACAAGAATAACAATCCGTTTTCTAACACGTACAATCAGGGATGGAGGCAGCACCCCAATTTTTCATGGAGCAATCAAGGGGCTAATCCATATCCAACTCCAAATAGACCAAACCACCCTCCTGGTTTCCAACAGCATTTGCCACAGCAACAACAGTACCAGAAACAGCAACATTCAGAGCAATCCAGTTCAATGGAAATATTATTGAAAGAATACATGGCGAAGAATGATGCCATAATCCAGAACCAATCTGCCATAATTCAGAGTCAAGCAGCTTCACTCAGAAACTTGGAGAATCAGATGGGGCAGTTAGCTAATGCCCTGAATAGCAGGCCCCAAGATTCCTTGCCGAGTGATACAGAAAATCCAAGACGAGATGGTAAAGAACATTGCAAAGCGATCTCTTTAAGGAGCAGAAAAGAGCTGGAAGATCCTGAGTTAATGCCTAAACAACGAAGGGAGCCCACTTTTCATCCAAGGAGAAGGGGAGAAGAAAGATGGAGTGAAAAAAGTAGCAAGGCAGGTTGCTGAAAAAGAGAACTTTGCTGCAGTGGAGCAGCAGCAAAACTACCCAGTAAAACATAATGACAGACCACCACCACCTTTTCCTCAACGATTTCAAAAGCAGCAGCAAGACAAGCAGTTTAGTAAATTTTTGCAGGTTTTAAAGCAGTTGCACATCAACATACCATTGGTGGACGCCTTAGAACAGATGCCAAAGTATGTTAAATTCATGAAGGACATACTCTCCAAGAAACGACGGTTGGGAGAGTTTGAAACAGTGGCCCTTACCAAAGAGTGCAGCTCAATCTTGCAAAGTAAGATCCCTCCTAAACTTCAAGATCCCGGAAGTTTTACAATACCATGTGCTATTGGTGACACCTACTGTGGGAAAGCCTTGTGTGATTTAGGAGCGAGCATAAACTTAATGCCAATGTCAGTCTTCAGAAAGTTGGGAATTGGGGAGGCAAGACCAACGACTGTCACCCTTCAACTAGCAGATAGATCATTTGCTCACCCTGAAGGAAAAATTGAAGATGTTTTAGTTCGGGTGGACAAGTTCATATTTCCCATAGATTTCATAGTGTTAGACTACGAGGCTGACAAGGAGGTTCCTATAATTTTGGGAAGACCATTTCTTGCTACAGGAAGGACATTAATAGATGTACAAAAAGGGGAGCTCACTATGCGAGTTGATGATGAGCAGGTCACCTTCAATGTTTTCAAAGCCATGCAATTTCCAAATGAGATAGAAGAGTGCTCGGCCATCAATATAGTAGATGCACTTGTGGCTAGGGAACTGCAGAAAGTTTGCGACAATAATATGCTCTTATCGCTCACAAAGGCCGATTATGAGGAAGAACCGGAAGAAGAAGGCTATATTCCATGGGTAGAAACAAAGCATTCACTCGCCAGACCCGGAAAACAATTTGAGTCCCTCGAACTATTAGAGAGAAGTTTCAAGCCTTCTAAACCATCGGTTGAAGAGCCCCCAATCTTGGAGTTGAAACCATTGCCCTCTCACTTGAAGTATGCATATTTGGGTGAATCAAACACATTACCGGTGATTATTTCTTCAGCTTTGAGTTTGGAGCAAGAGCAGCAACTACTTGCTGCATTAAGGAAGTTTAAAAAGGCAATCGGTTGGACAATTGCCGATATAAAGGGGATCATCCCTACAATCTGCATGCACAAGATCTTGCTGGAAGACTGCTACAGCAACTCTATAGAGCAGCAGCGAAGATTAAATCCAATCATGAAGGAAGTTGTGAAGAAAGAAGTGATTAAATAGCTAGATGCAGGGATAATCTACCCAATTTCAGATAGTTCGTGGGTCAGCCCAGTTCAGTGTGTGCCTAAAAAAGGAGGTGTTACAGTGGTAGCTAATGACAACAATGAGTTAATTCCAACAAGAACAGTCACTGGTTGGAAGGTGTGCATGGACTATAGGAAGATTAACAAGGCCACAAGGAAAGATCATTTCCCATTGCCTTTCATTGATCAAATGCTCGATAGACTTGCTGGTAAGGAGTATTATTGTTTTTTGGATGGGTACTCAGGCTACAACCAAATTGCTATAGCACCAGAGGACCAGGAAAAGACAACATTCACCTGCCCTTATGGAACATTCGCCTTCCGAAGAATGTCATTCGGTCTTTACAATGCTCCAGCAACATTTCAGCGATGCATGATGTCCATTTTCAGCGATATGGTGGAGAAGACTCTTGAGGTTTTTATGGATGACTTCTCAGTATTCGGAGAAACGTATGAAGATTGCTTACTGAATTTAGAATAGGTGTTGGAGCGATGCGAAGAATCAAACTTAGTATTGAATTGGGAAAAGTGCCACTTTATGGTACAGGAAGGCATCGTGTTAGGTCATAAAGTTTCCAAGAATGGTATGGAAGTGGACAAGGCGAAAATTGAAGTTATTGAGAAGCTGTCACCTCCAACATCAGTCAAGGGCATTAGGAGTTTTTTGGGTCATGCAGGTTTTTATAGAAGATTTATAAAGGACTTCTCAAAAATCTCCAAGCCGCTATGCACTTTGCTGGAGCAAAATAGATCTTTTGACTTCAATGAAGAATGTATGCAAGCATTCTTGGAGCTGAAAAAGAAACTCGTCTCTGCTCCGATTATAGTGGCTCCAGATTGGTCTCTACCATTTGAGCTGATGTGCGATGCAAGTGATTATGCAGTTGGAGCCATGTTGGGTCAAAGAAAAGAAAAGGTATTTCACACCATCTACTATAGCAGCCAAACTCTATCAGATGCTCAACTGAATTATACAACCACCGAGAAGGAACTCTTGGCTGTTGTTTTCGCCTTTGATAAATTCAGATCCTACCTTGTGGGAACAAGGGTCACGGTCTTTACAGATCATTCAGCAATTAAGTATCTAATTGCTAAGAAGGATGCAAAACCCAGATTGATTAGATGGATCTTATTGCTGCAAGAGTTTGACCTAGAGATAAAGGATAGGAAAGGTTCTAAGAATCAAATTGCCGATCACTTATCTAGATTGGAAGCAGGGGAGAGAAGAGAGATCAATGAACCAATTCGAGAGACATTCCCAGATGAACAACTTTTAACAATACAGCAGGTGACTATTCCATGGTATGCTGACTTTGCTAACTACCTGGTTAGTGGGTTACTTCCTCCAGATATGAACAGCCAGCAGAGAAAGAAATTCATCCATGATGTGAAAGCTTACTATTGGGATGAGCCTTTCCTATATAAACAATGTGCAAATCAGATCTTGCGAAGGTGTATTCCTAATGAAGAAATTCAAAGCATTTTGATCCATTGCCATTCATCCCCATATGGAGGACACTTCGGAGGCTTTAGGACGGCTGCCAAAGTCTTGCAATCAGGTTTTTATTGGCCAACAATTTTCAAGGATGCACATGAGTTTGTTAAAAGTTGTGATAGGTGCCAAAGGGTAGGGAACATTTCACAAAAACAAGAGTTGCCCTTAAATAATATTCTGGAGGTTGAACTGTTTGATGTATGGGGAATAGACTTCATGGGGCCATTTCCTCCATCCTTTGGGAACCTCTACATCCTGGTAGCTGTAGACTACGTATCTAAATGGGTAGAAGCCTCAGCATTTTCCACAAATGATTCCAAGGTAGTGATAAAATTTCTGCACAAGAAAATTTTTACATGCTTTGGCACACCAAGAGCAATTATAAGTGATGAAGGAACACATTTTGGTAGTAAGCAATTCGAAAATCTGTTGGCGAAGTATGGAGTGAGGCATAAAGTTGCTACAGCATACCATCCACAAACAAGTGGACAAGCTGAAATTTCTAACAGGGAGATTAAAAGGATCTTGGAGAAGGTGGTGAATCCATCTAGGAAGGATTGGTCAATGAGGCTCGATGATGCTCTTTGGGCTTACAGAATAGCTTTTAAAACGCCCTTGGGGATGTCACCATATAGGTTGGTTTTTGGCAAAACTTGCCACTTGCCACTGGAACTAGAGCACCGAGCATATTGGGCGACGAAAAAATTAAACTTGGACTTTCAAGCTGCTGGAGACACACGGCTGCTGCAGTTGAACGAGCTAGATGAATTTCGGATGTTTGCTTATGAGAATGCCAAGCTCTACAAGGAGAGAACAAAAAAATGGCATGACAGCAAGATCCAACAAAGAAGTTTTGAATCTGGGCAGCAAGTCTTATTATTTAACTCCAGATTGAAATTGTTTCCCGGAAAGCTAAAGTCTAGGTGGTCAGACCCATTCAAAATTACCAAAGTTCATCCATATGGGGCTGTTGAACTGCTTGAAGAGAATTCGGGACGCCAATTCAAAGTTAATGGCCAGAGATTGAAGTATTTTTGGGGAGCTGAATTTGACAGAGGGAAGACCTCAATCGTTTTGCATGAACCATGAAGGACCAAGAAGTCGGGCTGACGACTCTAAACAAAGCGCTAAGTGGGAGGTAACCCACTAAATATCCTTCGTTTCTTACTCCTTTATTTATTTCTTTTGCTGCTCGTTGTTCGACCATAATATTTTGTTACGTTCCACCGTTGTTACGCCAGAAAGAAGAGGTTTCACTTGAGCTCTCGTTCTGATAAACAAACGATAGTCTTGACCACTTCTAGGTATTACATACGGCTATGATCAACTTACTACTTTTTGGAAAAACACTACAATCATAAACTCGATGAACACCTTCTCTCTAGCATACGACTCGATGTGGAAAAAGTAGGTGCTTCAGTTGCTACAAAATTTTCCACATTAAAATTGGGAGCTTTTGCAGGCGAAAAGTAGCGATGAAAGTAGCTAGTTAATGGGTTAATAAAGTGGCTCAAAATTATTTACTGATTTATTACCATGAAGATTTTTCTTCTACAAGAATTTTAGAATATTGTTCTTTTTGTAGAAACTCTGCTACAACGATGTAATTTCTTGAGTAAAACAATATAATGAGCTACCCCTTTTCTATAAATGTACAACCAGTCACAAGCAGCTTGTCATCAGCAGAAGACTCACTGAAGTGCACAAAGTACTTGACATGGCAGGGGACTTTTTCTTTCCCTTGAGCAAGGACTATCTATAATGGATTTTTCATCAGCCTATAGTTTTGGAATTTAGCTCGTCAATCAATCCGTTCGAGATTAAACATCACCACATCCTCGAGAGCTCTACGGAAAGCACTCTGAGGAAGAAAGTGGAGATTTTGGATTGCAACATCGGCTTTCTCTTTCGCCAACTCCTGTGCCGTCTCAATGCCACCATAACTCTTGACCAATTCAATGGCTTCATCAAGGGAACCAGTCTCACTGAATTCCGATTCAATGATGCCTCTAAGTTTCGGCTCTTTCTCAAGTGCAAAAATTACCGGCGCTGTCAGGTTACCTTTGGCCAGATCACTGCCTGCTGGCTTCCCGAGCTGCTCTGCTGACTGTGTAAAGTCCAATATGTCATCAACAACTTGGAATGACAGACCAAGATTCTTACCATATTCATACATTTTGTCAGCTATATAGGAGTCAACCCCACTAAAAATTGCAGCTCCTTTCGTACTGGCAGCAATTAAGGAGGCTGTTTTGTAGTAGCTCTTGATCAAGTACTCCTCAAGTTTGACATCACAATCAAACAAGCTAGATGCCTGCTTTATTTCACCACTTGCAAAATCTTTGATAACCTGCCAAAGCACTAAGAGAATTACATATAAATTATAATTTATAGGTTAAATAATTCCGCACCTATTGGCTATTTCTATGGTTTGAATTTATGAATTAGAATGGCCTCTAGTAGACATAAAGACTATTATCAGTCATAAACCATCAACGCTTTTGAAATATGAAAAATCAACATAAGTTACCTGGCTGATGAGCTTAATGACTTCAAGGTTTTCAAGATTTGCAAGATACCATGATGACTGCGCAAACATGAAGTCTCCCGCAAGCACTGCCACTCTTGTACCATATAATTGGTGAACAGTTTCCTTCCCTGTATAGTAGAGAAACATCTCAAATTTCAGAAGAAGAAAAAAAAAAAAAAAACTAATATGACGCATACAAGAAAACACCTGCAAGCAGAATGTGCAAGTCAAATAAAAGGCAGAACTCCAGAGGATGTCGATGAATCTCAGAAGTTCATTTGATACTGTCACCGAAGTCTTTAAGTTTTTAGAGTTGAAGCTTCTATTTTTATTGGTACAGTACTGATTCTGATTGGTAACTCTACGAACACCATGAAAACAAACTTTTTCTTAGATGTAAAGTGCAAAGTCACACTTCCAACCATTTACTAAAGCCCAAAGTTTCCAAAGCAAGGCAGATATGAGACTATTCAGCAGCACAATAAGTTATACAAGACCTTATGTTCTCTCTCAAGACTCAAATCTACTAGGTTATGCTTTTAGTTAAAAGATATGTGAACTGAAAAACATTACAAAGCAAGGCATTCAGTGTTGAGAGTTTTTTGACGCAATTGAAATGCAAGTATGGAATTTCCAAACAAACAATGTCGTGGATATTGGAGCTTAACAGCATCCTCAACGAATAAGTCAGGATTTATAAAAAAACTACTCTTTTGATTCACCACAAATTTTTCTGTAAGGATACACACACATACCTCGACGCAAATCACTGTCATCCAATACATCATCATGTATCAAGCTAGCAGTGTGTATCATCTCAATAATCTCTGCCAAACGCCTATGCTCTGTGGTAAGTTCCCTGGAGCAACCAGTTTAGGATGAAGCTTAAATTCTGCACAACATGACATAATACATCGTAATTTAAGAAGGCAAAAACTCACTTTAGCCCAACTAATTCTGCTGTTGCCCTCGAAACTAGAAACACCAAGGCAGGTCTCATTCTCTTACCGCCAGCACCAAATATTTGCTCAGCAGCAGACATGAGAACTGGGTTTTCTGCTCCAACAACCTATACGAGCATTTTTATCAGATATATGTAAGCAAAAACTTCAAATTTAGATTTTCATGGGATCTTTTCCCTAGTAATGAATGATAGAAGAATACAATTAAGCATAATAAAAGAACTGGAATAAAAAAGAGCAGGCATTCAAACATTGTTTGGATGGTCTCTAGATTTTTTTTTATACTTGTCCTTCAGCCGAACCCTTGGGAGGCAGGAAACTCTAGCATATAGCTAAGTAGGTCCCCATAGGAATTGAACAGGCATTCAAACGTTGTAATGGTATATAGCTTAAATGTAATTAACCATAAACTATCAAGAGTGCAAGTGTAACCAAGTGTTAATAAGCTTGTTATCATATTGCAGCGCATACAAGGAATTTCAAATTATAGGGATAAGAGGAACAATGCCAGCAAGGACCAGGGCCTTGCTGTCATGATGTGGACTGAATTTGGAAAACCAAATTATTCTATCACAAATCACAATTGGACGACCAACTGATGCCATAGGCTTCCAAGGTTAAGAGAAAAGGTTTATCTGTCTTGAAAGTAATATGTCAAAAGATTAAAGAAAGAACAAAGGCACCATTGTCTGAGACTGACTCAAAGGAAATACTAACCGATACTAGGTCTGTGTTTTCTGATAATTTCTTGTGTGTAAAATCTAGGGGGTAAAGCGACATTTAATAATGACAACTACATAAAGTTTGCTTGTCCAGACATATATTAAATATGACAAATTATGTTCAACCACAATAACTCACTGTCTCACTGTCTATCATTTAACTTGAAAATATTGACCAGTTTGTTGGTCCTTATCTCACACCCCTAACTAGGAAACCTCTTTCCATAAGCTGAATATCATTTTAACTTGGGTGTTGACATTTGCTTTAACCTTGAAAACTGCATAAAAATCTCAAGTGAATAGAGACCTGATCAAAAGAGAGATCAGACAGCAAGTGCTCTATCTTGACGTGGGATGATTGTTTTAACATAATATCCATGATTCCATGCAAAAGTACAGAAAACTTGTATGCAAAACTGCAAACAGAGCTAATTATCCCAGTAAGTGGCACCCGTGAAAATAACGCAACTCCCTTCATCTGAACGATAAGAGAATCAGTAGTTCTTTGCCAGAACCATCAAAAGTACTAGAAGTTTCTAGAATGATACCCAATTTGAACTTTTCGATTACTAACAAACAAGAAGTTGTGAATTTCCAAAAGAGAAAAGTCACTAGATTTTTGTGTGTTATGATTGTCATTATAGTTATCTACAAATCATCAAACCACAAAACAAACTTGATTGATTTGTTAGTAATATACTGAAAATTCATGTTCTTTACGTAACCACTCAGCAATTACTACAGGCAAAATCCATCCATATTCCTTTCATTTGATTCCGTTCATTTTCATTTTATGTTCAGGGAAGGACAACGGATCACCTATATCCAGTGGGGTAAAATGAAAAGAAGATGAGAGGGGGCAACATGCTAGACGCCACTACCACCGGCATATTTAGGCAGTCTTTGAGATTTTTAGGCATTCATTTGAGAATCAAAGCCACTACAGAACGAATTTGATAATAAATTGCTTTTTTGCAGTACCTCAGCTGCATCTCTAATATTTTTATTTCCTAAACACATCTTCCCCACTCTCTTAATGTCACTAAACTACCTCCAACTCCACCAAGCTTAGCCTCCCCTAGATAAAAAAAAATTGACCAACACACAAGATCTCTGCCGCGGGTATGACAAGCCAGTAAACAAGATGTGCTCTCCGTCTTTTTCACAGGATATTGTTAGGAGCTATGAACCCATATTTGACTTTGCTTCATGGGAAAAGGTAGGAACTGCATAGTGCTTTTGCTGAAAGATTTTATGAATGGACAATCATAGAAACGTTATAATCACAATATCAAATGCTACATAAAATCTACAACGAAACTATGACTAATTCTAAAAGTCATTCATCAACTAATCATCAAGCCCAATCAACCAATAAAAAGTTGGCACTGTGCCAAGCTAAGCAGTCATGAAAATAAAAGAAAAATTAAAAATTAAAAAAAGGGTGGGGAAGAAGTAAATTGCAATACTAAATACTTGAATACAAAGACTCCCAGAGTTACTCTTACAACAAGTACTCACCGACTGAAGATTTCGGTTCAAAGTCAGTAGGTCATCAGCAACCACTTCAAACAAATTTGACAAGGTAATAGACCTTTTTGGCTCGTCCAAATCCAATACTCGTGGAGGACCTTGAGCTGCACCTGTATTGGTTCAAGTGGAAGAAGTAAACCAAAAACTAAGACTACTCATAATTTAGACACACACATAAATACATATCTATATATATATAAAAAAAAAACCAAAACAAAAGCAGAATATGGTTTTACCATTAAGCAGAGTGTGAGCTGCTTTCATGGAAGAGACTCGACAAAGAGTCTGGTCCCGACGACTGCTAACCAATCTCCGAACTCCATAACCTCTACTACTACCCTTGGAAATTACCTTAGAGTTATTTCTGACTGAAGACCTGTCGAATGAAGAACTAGAAGAACAGCCACAAGCAACCAAATCCAAAACAGTCCTTCCTCCCAAATCAAGTTTATGGCATGTAATAGACATCATTCTGAGCAAGACCCAGAAGCCAAAATCGCCAGAAAACACTCCAAACTCAAAAACCTAAATGCAAATTCTGCTCAAATTCTCAGAAACCAAACGCCAGGAAGAGAATAGCCATAAGAAGACAAATGGGTTATGGAGTGAACTTGAGAAAAATAATAAATTTCGTAATAGTTCATTGGCTCAGAAAGCTTCGCTTTTTAACACGGAGCACATGTTAGAGTGTGGAATTGAGTGGATACAAGTAGCCCACATAAAATTTCTTTATTGTTCCTTATCATTTGGAAAGAGAGAGAGCGAGAAGTGTGTGACTCTTGGTCTTGGACAAAGTGTTGGTTTATTATTTATTTCGTAGGTAAATGGAGCTACAAATAAACAGGAATGAAAACTTATGGCCCTTTATCTTTGTGGTCAAATTGTGTGTTATTTTAGCAGTTAGTGCTTAGTGGTCAAAACAAAATCGGACCCAAATAACAAAAATCGTTCCCCCCCAAAAAATAAGATCCATCTTCTTTTTTTTTTTTTTTTTTCTCTAATCACTATTGAGGACCATTGCATCAGATTTTGCCAACAATCGATTCTCCGTTACGTAACTAATATGAATATGTTTATATGATGGCTAAATCACATTCATGATACGTGGGCTGATTCAGTCTTTTTCCATACCCAAAAAGGAAAGGAAAATTAAGAAAATACCCAAAAAAAAAATTAAAGATGATGGTAGGCACTCAAAATATATATATATATATATATATATATATATAGCACCAATTCGTTAGTTATCATTTTTTTATTATCATTTTAGTAAATAAGAATTTATTATATATTTTTTTTTATTATAAAAAATAAAAAAAATTAATAATATTAATGATACAAATCTTTTTATGTAATTCATTATAGCTATTGAATCACCGTTAGATGATAATAAATACCTATCCATAAGTTAAAAAAAATACATATTAGATTAACAACCATATATATATATATATTAGTAAAGATCGGTATAGATATAATCCTCTTAAGGGAAGCCGTCTCATCTAGATTTTGACCAATATAAATCATATTTAACCAACATGATATTGAACAAAACATAATTTATGCAGGATCGATCCCATTCACGGGAGTACATTCAAAGCCAGTGGAGATTGTCACATATAAGACATACACAGAACAAAACATTATTCAAAATGAGAAATTAAAAAAGGTGGGGATTGTATCAGCTCATGTTATATCTCTTATGCTTCATGTTATATCTCTTATGCTTTTTCGGAGATATTTTGTAGTTAGTAAATTAGTAATCAATTAAGAAGAATGTTGAACTAAAACCAAACCTATTATATATATTTATGGTGCAGTTCGATTTTCATGGTTTGATTTTGAGTAATAAGTTTTAGACCTGTACTTCTTAATAGTCTAAATTGATTTATAAATCTGTAAACAATGTTGAGACACTACTCTTTTCAATGTGGGACTAGTGGCACTTCACTTAGTTGTCTTAACAACCTTATTAGTTTAGTTTAATTTCATATTTGAATGGAAATCATATATTTTCACTTGCTTATTTTGATCAAAATTACATTACGTGCGATTTTAATAATCATCTGAATTTGACATTATATGTTAATTGTTGCAACATTTTTTATTATTTGCTTTCGTTCATCTCATGTAGTTACACCAAATAAAGATTAAAAAAGAGTTCCACTAAAATCCTAAAAGGATCTGTACCTTACTCAAGTTCCTAAAGAAGATCAAGCAACATTTATTGATTTATTTTTCTCTTCTTTTTTCAATAGATTTTCTAGATTCTTTTTTTTAGTCAATTAGTAAATGACATGACAAATTTTTAAGTAGTCTACTTCTCTTTGAATTATGAATTTGTTACTTAACTTCATTAAAGTAAAAAAAAATTTAAAATTTATAAGGAAAATACTCATCTATGTATTTTTTCATTCAATCTTTTAGGTCCATAGTTCTCCTCGATGGTTATGTCATAACGTTCTTAAAGGTTATATGTAATAGATAGACTTCGTTATATACATTTTTAATGTTTATATTTGAGAAAGAAAAAGCAATAAAAAAAACCTGATATATATATATATATGACATATTTGCCTATATGAAAAATAGATTACAATATCAACGTATAATCTAGAAATTATTAATGATCGAAAAAACAAAGTAATAGTATCTTATAATCATACACATCTTAATATATCAAATGGTGACAATTAGTTTACAAAGGTTCATATATATAAATAGTAGAAATTGACATTAATGATAATAAATTAAAATAAGAAGTGGTACTTATTTGTTTAAAGTTAAAAAGATACATTAAGCTTAATTGATAGTTAAAGTCAATATATTACAACATTAAATAATGTATTTATCACTATATTCAAAAAATAATTATTAAGATAAGGATAATAATTAATTTGTTTTGATGGGAAGAATGTAACCTATTTGTTTAATGAACTAAATTTAATATAAGATATTATTAATATTAAATTAAATATATTAGTATATATGTAGATATTACAACTAATTATATCATAAAAAAATAATAATATGACCAATCATAATATGAAAAAATAAGAGTCAAGTTACAATTTTTTAAAAAAAATTAAAAATAGAATACTAATTAAAGAAATTATCACAATTAAAGAAACTAATAGATATTTCAAGGCTTAATATATATATATATATATAATATATTATAGATTATATTTTCCGTGTGTCGATCCATTTATCGATACCGTAAAGATGATTTTCTTATTTTTGTTATTTTTATTTCGAGTAATGTTATAAGGCACCAGTGATGTCTAACACCACAATGATATGTCTGTTTGTCATTAGGTGATTTAATTAATAAATTAGATTCAATTTAGGTCTCATTTAAATTATAATTATGATTAACCAATGAAAGACTGACACATTATCGCGGTATTGAACACCAATAGCATTATTCTTTTATTTCTTTGATAATAGTTTGATTTTTTTTTTAAAAAAAAAAAAAAGAATGAAGCTTAATGTATAACTTCCATTTATAACAAATTAAAAAAAAATTGACATACGTACGTTACCAAAATTTGAACCTTCTGCCTTTTAAACTCACTGATGTTCTGACTCGTTCTACTGGTATATACTTTTAAGCACTTATAATTACGAAACTGCCAGACATACATACTTAACCACTCATTTTATTCTGAGGTCCAATAACTCCGGATCCGAAAAAGGACTTGTACTTATTAAGCCAGTTCGAAATAGAAGGCTACAATATACTCCTCACGGCTCACGCAATGAATTATATCCATAGTACGCTTGATCCTATTCAACTGATACCGGATAAATACTAATAATAATGTTAGTTTAAGGAAAGTTAATAATAAATAGATAGATTCTGTTTTTTCCTTTTTCTTTTTTAAGGAAAGATTCCTTTGTTGTTGAATTACACGTATAGAACTTTTTATTTAGGTAAAACTACGTGGATAATTTAATTTTCTTGTATTTTTTTAAACAATTTTCATGTATGTTACTAATTTATATACTTTTACTTCAGCATCTTGCAACAAACCTATTTAGTTCAACTATTTAATTGAAAATTGTGAAATAAGTTATAATTGAAAAATGAGACATTTGATGTAAATAAAATAAAAATGTGTTGTAATTAGAATAAATTATTCGAAAATAATGAGAAGTATCATTCTCTTTCTAAAAAGAAAAAAAAAATTAATCCAATAATTGAGGTAATTAGTAGACTATTTGAATAAAAAAATTAAATTTTTGAAACAAATATTCATTCTAATAAGCTATTTGAATGAAAAAATAGAATTGTTGAAATGAACTTTATGAGTATAGCATTTGAATGGTATAGAATTGTGAACTAAAAGAAAAAGTTACAATATACATAGTTTGGAGTACTAAATTTTCATCTCTAATTATGTTAAGGTTTTCCATATATATATTGTAGTTTTTTTCATTAAGTTTTCCATATTACGTGAATTAGAACTGTTCTAAAAAGTCTATAATCACTATTAATTTCTTTGCATATCAAGCAAGATGTGAGTCCTTTTTTTTTTTTGATGATATAAACAATTTCTCAATAAAATATCATTAATCGAAGCAAAAAACTTCAAGTTACAATGTAAGAATATGGATTATGATTTCAAACTCCTCAAAAAAAAGAGATGAAAAATAAATCATAAACACAACTAAGAACAAATAAGTGGATCACCCTGATTCTTCAAGAGAATTTGATAATAAGGACTATTAGTAATCTATAGCCTTCAATATTTGCTATTGGATGTATTCTTAGTAAGGTATACTATATGAGACCAATATCAATTGAGATTTATGTCTGTAGAAAATAAAAGAAAACAAAAATCGACCACTAAATAGATTTAAATATGAGAATCTCAAATTTAAAATTTAGACCGGATTAAAATCCACGTGAAATATGGTATTATAAGTCAAATCTAGATATAGAATTATTAAAACTGAAAAATAAAAAATGAGGAAGAGGAAAGAGACAGTGAGGAGAAAGACCAAAGAGTGAGAATAAAATTACCTCTCTCTAGTCTCCAAACAGAAGAGCTGATTTTTTTGTTAGGAAGACGCAAGTAGAGAGAGAAAGAAAAGTGCTAAGGTTTTTTTTTTTTTTTTTTTTTGAAATTGTGAGTCTTGTGACAATATCAAGTTTGAGATCATATCACAATATCATATGACGTAATTGTATCACAAGTACTGGCTATAGTAGGTAAGATAATCATAACAAGCTGAACCCGCATTGAGAAGAGATGCTCCCTCAAATAAATCCATCTTCATTTCTTTGGAGTATTTAATTGACATTGGGGAAAGGGAGCAAGCAAGACTTAATTTTCTTGTTATCTGAACAGGCGCACCTGACTAAAAATTGTTTTTAAGGTGTAAATCAGTGTAGAGTAATTGGTCACGTTGCAATAAGCCAACAACCCCAAGTAGGTTAGATCATATAGGTAATATATATCACTTGTACTAAAACTAAAAACATAATTCTAAAAAAATGTAGTGCCAGCTTTAGGCGCTAGTGAAAAAAGGGCAACTTAATTTCTATGAAGGATAAAAACACTCATTTTTACACAAAAGAATTGCACAAAATAATTGCACAAAATAATTTGATAACACATGATTTTAATGGTGGCCTGAATCACACTATATTCTAATGATCTGTAAAAATCAACAGAATTACTAAGAATCACTCTCTCCTTTTTTCTTCTTTCTTTTTCTTTTCTTCTAGCTAGCATGAGTCGTTTTATTATTCATCTAACAAGCCGTGGAGGGAGAACCTTTATATCTTTCTCTTAGGGGAGAGTTTCATATTTTTTTATTTTATTTTTCGTCATATTTTTGAACAATCATTCTATTCAGGAAGGTATAATTCCACCCAAATTTAGATTTATAGTAGTTTTAGTTCACTCAAATCTTGATCTATGGTAGTTTTGAGTTTCATTTTTGTTTTTGTTAATTTAATCCACATAGATCTATATTTATGATGGTTTACAAGTATATTATATTTTAATTTTTTTAGTGTGATTATCATATAAATATGTATGATTTCTCACTTTAGTTATGATAGATAATAGTATTTATCCTTCAATGGTTTTTAGATTCGAAGCAAGAGACACAAACAATTAATAGTCTTATCGAGACTACTAAAATGAAAACTCTATTAAAGTGCACAATAATAATGATCTATATTAGTACCTTATTTTGAGCTAATTTCGCGAAGATCCTGGGGCATAAAATTCTTTCATTGATTTTATTTTGTTTTCTAAGAATGTCTACTTTGTGTCTGAATGTCTTTTGATAGACAGTGTACCTTTTTTTCTATTATTATTGAATTTATTTTTTTTTAATAAAAAATCATGCTATATTATTTAATACAAGATTTTGGTATACAGAACGAATTTCCTTAGCATTATGGTAATTAATCGAAAGCCCTACAATATGCGCGTATGTAAGCCAAAAATCAGAGTGAGGGGAAATCTAGATTAATTATATTGCTTGGTTTTCAAGAAACTGCAAGAATAATTATAAACTTTTCTGTTGGTCAATGCAAAAAAAAAAAAAAAAAAAAAACAAAGCAAGTAGCACATATTTTCTTTTACAGTTCCAAGACCAAGAATAATCCAAATACGAATATTATAAAATAAATAGTAATACGACAACTACAAATTTATATGTCTAAAATCATTGTGACCAAGTGCAGCGATGCACTAATTCGAAAAAAAAAATACAAAAATATATATTTATACACCGTTCATAAACAGAAATACGCAAGAAGATATTCGTTTGGAAGTAAGTGGTTAGAGGTGTTCGGCCCAGGTCTGTGGGCCGGCCATATTGATATTAAATCAAGCTGGGTCAGGTGGGCCCGATCTTAGGCCCATCTTGTTCTGGCCTATGAAGGCTGAGCTCAGGTAGCCAAGCCTGCCGGCCGGCCCATCCTAGCTTGTCATGGGCCAGAACAGGCCCGCGACACAGTGGGCCTAATTAGGCAAAAAAGTATTACATACATGTTGTGTATATGTTAAAAGTAATGATATATTTTGATTCTTAAGTTATAAAAATAAAAATAAAAATACATACATAATTGAATGATATTTCTGATAAATAATCATCTTTAGGTTCAATTCTTGTTAGATTTAAGGTTAAAAAAAATCAATTATGTATTGGCTCACTGCGGGTCATAATAGGTCGGTCAGTCCACCATAGGCCCGTCCTGGCCTGAATTCATGCATGTCTATAGGCCAAACTAGGCCCGACACTTAGTTATTATGATGAGCCTTGGCCAACCCATGGGCCCGAGCCCAAATTGACACCTACGACCCGCTTGTGTATATGGCCGAGTACTTGAGTGTTATATATGTTGTTGTCACAGGGATGAGCTTAAACATGAGCACGCCTGTGCAGCGCCCGACTCCTCAGGCCAGCCTGCTCACCAAGCAATAATATACTCAGATGCAATGTCAACTAGTTTCGCCCTGTTTTGGGCTTTTCAGGGGAATGACTCCAACTCCTGATCAGTTTGTACATAAGTGATCTAGTCTCATGTCGATCATGCCGTACATCTCCCGCACACAGTTCTGGAATCATCTCGCTCAATCGATAATACCTCTGCGTAATTTGTCCCGCCTAGCACCTTGCAGGGGTTTATAGTTGCCTATTACGACTCATGAGTGCGATATTCATTTTACGTGGTCTTGTCATTTGGAGTAAACGATCGAACGTGATTAATGCATTGACAACCTGCCAAAACCCCCAGATTTAGCTAATAGCATAATTAGATATTCCTCCCACTAGTTTTCACTTTTTTACACGGATAGTCTTGTAGCAGTCTCGGTAATTTAAGGGGAAAAAAAAAATAGCTTCGGTATTTAATTTTCTTACGAAGTCCTCCTTTCAGTTTCTTTCGTTTTCGGCGAGCAAGATTTGGTGAAGAGGTTGAATTGAAATCTCAAACTTGCAGGTTTTCTACCCAAAAGAATAATAACTAAAAATCACTAATATATAAGAGGAATTCACACCAAATAGCTAGGATAATTAATGTCCCTTTGAATAAAACGGTTGTATCACTATTTGGTCACATAGCCTAGTAGACATTCTCGTTTGAATTTTCAACCTTGTGTTTGACAATGGTCATATTTTTTTCCAACCCATTTGATCACGGTTGAGTTAAAAAAAATACAAAATAATAATTCACTTCCCAATATTAGATCAAATATGGTTTTGAACCATCATGTTTAACCACAAATTTTTAACAAGGGTCGAGTATAATTATTGATTGAGGTCGAATAATTACATCATTTTAATATTTAAAAACCTAAATTTAAGAGCAATTTCACTTACAATGATAACGAATTCAACAATTTTCAAAGAACTCCAAAACATAAGATGTAAGAGAAATAATTGTAATTTTTAGTTTTTTTTTTTTTGTTTTTCTTTCAATAATCCTTCTTTTTGTGTGAAGGTTTTATTCACATAAATTTACCTTTTTACGGAGATTTTGTCCTATTAGATTTTAGATATGTATAGGTTCTATTTATTTCATTTGTTGTCCTATCAAATTCTAGATTGTGTAAATTTCGCTTATTTTATTTATTTATTTTGTTTTGTATTTTTTTTTCTAGTTTTTAAATCTTCTATGATCTAAATTTGCAAGAAATTTAGTGCACGTACGTCAAGGTTAATATTTTTTTTTCGAGATGATGAAGATTTAAATCTTCTGGTATTCTGAGATTCGTGTGTTAGAAATTAATATAACGTTACTATGGATGTGATGAACTCCTATCTAATAATTCTACTGATTGTATGTGTTCTTTATTAAAAAATTATCGTAGTAGTAGTTCTTATTATTTTTCGTTCCGTGAATAAAGTGACTCACACACATGCCATTAGTTATTTTAGTATTTATGAGTTGTTTTGTCATTGTAAAATTTATTATAATTCTTATATTATAGAACTGATTTTTTATTGTAATGCTCCTGTAGCAATTGATTTATTTTAACAATAAATTTCTTATTATAAATCTCATATTATAGCGATCGATTTATTTTAATAATAAATTTCTTTTGTCGTATATCCCAATTAATCATTGTCCTATTTTTCATAACCTATTAAGCTCTTTTTAATTCCATAATTTTGTAGAAAAATAACATTCCTCTATGATCATCTAATCAACTATTGACTTTAGAAAGAAATAGTAATATACTGTCAGCAAATTAATAAATGGAAATTAGTACAAAAAATTGTGCTAAACATAAATTTGATAATAGCAGTTCTAGGGGAATCTAACATAGAAGTACAGCCAAAATCTACAACCTGCCAAACAATTCCTTTTGTTTAATTTCCTAGAAAATCCTCATTCACTTTCTCGGAAAATTTTGGATCAAGCGTAAATGCAGTTACCATAACCTGCATGATATATATATATATATATATATATATATTGGTCAAATATTAAAAAAAGAAAGAAAGAAATTGGTGAAAGACGTTATACATGCATGTACGAAGTATCTCAATATAACTAGTCATAATATACATAGTTGGTTAAAACCTTAAATGACAGAAGGTATATACTTATACTATCTAGTCATAACTCATAATATAAATATATTATACAAATTTTAGCGTAAAAATGACACATGACGTAGCACTGATTAGTTTTCACTTTTCAGCCAAACAAAAAAGAAAAAGGTCTAAACCCTGGCTACAATTGCTCATGTAACAACAATTCTGATAGTCGTGATTGATCTGATTTTAGCAACATTTTGATAGTCGTGATGATCTGATTATTAATCATTATTGAAGGTTTTATGTGCAGCTATTTTATTTTTCAATTAGTGATGAGTGTAAGCTTCACGTTCAGAATCCATCTACGATGAGTCATGATTTTATTTTTCCACATTAATTAGTTTATATATACCATGTCGGTGTCATATTTTGATAATTACGTGTTGTGACTATTTCTCTAAGAGTTGAAAACCTACCTACCGTTTGAATTTCACACCTAGGGGTGGAGCCAAGAGGGGCAAGTGGGCCATTACCCTCCTAAAATATTTTCAATTGATTTTTTAATACTATTAAAAATTTTATTTTCTATTTTAATCCTAATTGAGATTTTTATTTCTAATTTTATCCTTATTTTTAAAATGTAAGATATTGTTGTCATTATACCTTTTTAATTTTTTTTTTATTTCATAGTATAATATAAGATTTTATTCTACTTTAATTCATTGAGATTTTTATTTCTAGTTTTATTCTTATATAAAATCTGAATAACACTTTAATTTTCCCTCAATTTAAGACTCACCTAATTTTTAACTTTCATTTTCTATTCAATTTTCTAAACCAAAATTAAGAAGGGAAAATTAGAATTGGGAAAAATTTTCTTTGACTCCAAATCTATATACTAGTGAAGACATATATATATATATATATATATATATATATATATATACTACAAGATGTAATGTATTTTTTATACTTATTTTTTAATTAAAATTTTGATAAATTTATAGTTTGTATATTTATAAAAATTTCATACATAGAGTTTTATTTTTGATAATATAGTATTTACAACGGGATTATCGAATAATAATTTAAGATATAAAAATTTATCTGAGTATTATTATATATTCAAATACTTTTTTTAATATAATTATTATATTAAAACAAATTACTTTCGCCACACTAAAAAAAAAGTTATGGCTCTATTACTGTTCACACCTATCAATAATTGAAATAAATAACTTTAACTGTTGCATCGACAAACGTGACACCTAACTGTTTGTGGTGTGGGACATTCGTTAATTAACTTACTTATGAAATGTCATGATCATGTCATTTTAAATCCGTGCACAGAAATTCTTGTCAAGAATATGAAATCCCATTTTATCAACTAACTAAATTAGTATTTTTATCATGGGAGAAAATCACACTCAGAATTCATTTAAGTTAGCAACGGTGCTAATACTTATGAAACAAACATCGCTAATTTGTTTAAATTTGAGTAATTTGAATCTTACTAGGATCGGTTACCACGACCAGAGCCGAGTTTCTAAAATCACAATTCCAATGGTTCCTTCCTTTGGACTGGTAGTAGAGATTCATGGCTATGGAGGCATGGTTTATGAGGCTATCCGGTGAGGAACAGGGGCACCCCTTCTGCAGTATGCGGCAATCAACCTGAGAGCATGCATAGTTGATATTTGCTAGAAGTATGGCTTGATCTGATGAAGGCTTTGCTACACACCAGGTTTTCTACAATTTAAAAAAAAAAAAAGGAAAAAATAAAAAGAGAAAAAGCAATCACTATGGCACATTTTTCAATCTTCATATTCTAATAACGCATCATACTAAGAAACTGCCGGAAATTGATATATGGTAGTACAATACCTGACCATGTACTAAAAGCAAAGTTTCTGCAAAAGAAGATCCAAATTTGAATTAGAGAATTTGATACTAGTAGTGGTAATTTAAGGTTTCAAGGGAAAGAAGTCCAAAATGCATGTCCACAAAACTAGTAGTTTCTGTTAATACTTCAATCCCATGTAAACTTTTGGAACTGAACCCGGCTCAGATCTGAAGAAAAAACTATACCAAATCTAGTTAAGGCAAGTCAGAATGAGACATCAACTCTAAAAAATCAAGGAGTACTTAGTTCTTAAAAAAATATTAGTCAAAATTAAAAAGTTCTAAAATCTCAGTAGGAAAAAAAAAAAAAAACCCCCTCATTTCAGGATTAAATGAAATCAACATTAAATGAGGAGATTAAGTAATATGACTCAACAGAAAACTAGCAACATCATTCTCATAACCAAGCAAAATAAAAGTCAAAAAAGGGCAACCAAAAGTGACTAGCTCGGAACTCTGGCTTGCAAGAAGCACTTTTAACTAGTGAAACCAAAGAGGAGTGAGTGTACCTGAAGTGAAGGACAGGAGGAGAAAAAGAGGGAGAGCCAAAGCTGCTTTATTAGCCATTGATTAGTACTGTATAATTACTCACGGAAAAGAAAGCAGAGGAAGTTAGTACCTAAAATGATGAAGAAAGTATACTTAATTTTTGGGTTTTTAAGTGAAAGAAAAGGTACTAAAGAGGCTAATAATAACGGCTATTTTTAGCGATGAGCCGTTATAACCCAAATGGGGTAAAGAATCTTTTGATTTCAGAGAAAAGGCGACAAGTAGAAAAGGGGGCTAGCGGAGAGGGTGGGACGTGGTCTTTATTCCCTTGCGACTTTTTTAATATAAGCTTCTCTTTCTCGCATGTACTTTTGATTTCTCTTTTTGCAATTGGACCTCATGTTCCTTGAATTAACCAAAAGCTTAAAAAAAAAGACCCAAAAGAGTGAGAGTGACCAATAACCTTGCTTAGGTCACTCTTTTGGCCAAGTCCAACAAAGAAAAAGAATACAATCAAAAGTTTTTCACATTTCCATTATTATCTTTTATGGTTTAGGTTCCCCAGTTTGATTTTTGAAGGAAAAATTTTAAGAATTTTTTTTTTATTTGGATTTAAACAAAAAAAAAATGATGATTTTTTTTTTTTTAAACGAGAGTTCAGTTTAATATCATATTTTAATATATAAAATTGTGATACGTTAATTAATAAAGTCAAAAATTTTAAAATAAAATTCTATAAAATCTTTTTAAAAATATTTTTTTCTATTTTTTTTTTGACTTTTTCTCTATAATATTTTTTCCTCCAAAATCCAGATTTCAAGCCTTTGGATAAATCTTGGATTTATTTTTACGGTCTTTAGCTATTATCATCCAATAGTGTTGTCAGGTTCCTCATAAAAAAGTGCCCCCACAATTGTTGTCGGCGATTTTTTGGGCGCTAAGTCCACCGAAGGTGTGGTACTCGCGGGTCACGGCGTGGGTGGCATGCTTCTTGGTCAGGTACGGTTTCTACATTTTGCAGTTTTTCATCACGTGTGTTACAGTCGTTAAAAAAATGTGGATGGTTACTAGCTCAAGTTGGAATCCCTTGTCTTTTGGTCATATTGCATTGAGAGTGTAGCTTGTGACTCATCTCGATAGTTATGTTGCCTCCCAAGAACGAGGTTGGCAATAGGAGAAATATGGTACAATTGTACTATACCCCAGCATGAATAATCAAGATTTGTAGTTTAAAAAAAAATGTGTCACCAAACTTAGAAAAAGTAATTGTAACATTCCTTATTTATTCTTTATTTATAACATTTAATTACTATTTACAAATAAAGGCTGTATTGGGAACTCAATAAGTGTTGAACCCGATATATCCGAATCAGCTTACAAGGGTTGGATTCTAGACCAACCCATTCAACTTGACCTCGGAGTACTATTTCAGCACAGTAAGAATAACACAAAAACTTGACCTCAGACTACGAGTCAGTCAGTGCCATTTCCAACCGTTGAATCCGCACCTACATGTACTGTTTTTATTAATTGTCTACGAGTCTTCAAACTATTAGTACTAATCCTACCAACTGTCTATATGTCTTCGTTATCTCAGAATACTTTTGATATTAAGTCAGATCGAAGAGGTGGAGGTGGCCACATTCAAAGACTCTCCGATTTTTAAGTCAGATATTTACTCCCGAGATTGAATAACAAAGACTAAACTTTTCTACTTATAAAAATTTTTTTGTGCGTGTATATCCTTTTCGGGGGAGATGTATGGCATATATATATAATTTTGGTACCGAGAACCTACTATCTCTCAATTTCAGGATCGAGTACCCTTTCTCATCATGACTTACTCTAGAAATCACGGGCAGTGGTTACCGTAATTTTTCTTATATTGTTGTGATTTGCTTTCCACTATCTCCTATGGTACGAGCCTGGCAGGGGCAAGACTTTGACAACCTACCGTCCTATCAGGATAGTTTGCCCAATGCGCACACCTACCCAGGATGACATTGAATGCCCTGTTTGGATATGGAGTGATGTGCTGCCCCCAATGATCTTCTGGCGAAAGACTTTCGAGGCTTCTGACCTCCAGCTATTGAGATAAGAATTAGATTGGGTTGAACCCGTCCAGGGCTTGGGATGGATTCAGCCCTAGCCTGCGACAACCAACAAGCCCATGTCATATCACGTGCGACTTATGTGGCTTTCCAGCGATCCTCCTGGATACGTGTTGAACAGTGTGTCCCCTGCCATTTGTTCTGCCACTTAACTGTCCACGTAGTGCACGATCTAGGAGTAGGTCCCACAACTGCCCTTATTTCCCTAGTTGATGGATTTGCAGCCATTAAGTGGGAAAATCATACCTCCAGTTCGCTAATTCGAAGGGTATGCGTGGCTCATTACTGTCATTATTCCCCAATTACTGATACTGGTGCACGCCAACCCCCATGGTTTTTTAAATTTCTGAAATTTTAATGCTTCCGATTTTCTTGCACCGTTCTCCTCCAGGGAAAACTTTTCAGCTTCTCCTCTATAAAAACTACACTTGTGCTCATCTCTTACTTTACTAAAATCCCTAAATGCTCCTGCTTTCTTTCTTTCAAAATTTCCAGCCTTCTTAAATCTTAGGGTTTCCAAATCCTCCTTTTTCTCGAAACTTTTGCTCTCTTTGATCGCATTCACGATAATAGCTCCGAACCAGAGTCAGAAGCTCTGCTCCATCGCGGATTCTGAGTTTGACTCATTAAGGAGGCAACTCTGCTTTCCTAGTAGAATCACCCTATAAAGGGTTGAGGGCCCAGCAGACTGGTACCTTCACCCTTGAAGGCTCCATCGTCTTAAAGAGAAAGCACCTGGAATGGCTGTGGTTTCCCCTTCCTCCCCTAGTACACTAGTTCTTCAGCCTAACGAGGATTCACCTGATGTAGTTGAACACCAACAAGGTCATGATCCTGGTGGGACTCTCTGCTCTGTCGGTCCTCCTCAATGTGCATATCGACTTGGAGGTGGTTTTCTATGCCTACAAGCTCACCCTTATCCCCAAAAAGAGCTCTTGCTCTACTTTCTACCTCCAGCCGCTTCTGGGGGGCCACGTTTTCTAGGGCTTGCCGAGGTTGGACAAATAATAGGATTCCCACTCTAGACTGTACGCCGTCGGAGGGGCGTGGTGCTTTCCTTGGGTGAACGGGTAGCGTTTTCAAATTCCCTAACTTTTTCTGCAAAATAAGTACTGAGTTGTGTTTTGATTTTTAGGTCTGCGTGCACTTTATCCATTTTTGCTCATGATATCTGGCCTCGTGCAACCTTTGTGGAGGAAAGCAGATTTGAGGCACGGATATCAGTGGAGCCACTCAAAGAGCTGGAGGAAGTCATCATCTTCGGATCCTCTGGGGATTGCCGACACATTCAGGCCGTTCTGAATGCCCAGGTGATGAACATGATGTCGAGGATGGTCTCACATCTCCCATTTCAACTAGACACGTGGGTCATCACCAAGCACATTCGTAGCCAGCTTGACGCTTCAGCTCTAAACCGATTCCATCGGGATGAGCAGAATCGCATTGCCATGGTAGGTCGTCAGATTACAGCCTCGAGCCAACTGGCAGGTCCCAATGACCTGGTCATGAGCTCAAAGAGGTGGTGAAGCTCATGACCGAGGAGTGCATTAGGTTCCAAAGTGAGAAAGCTGCTGTCCCCAAGAGGGTTAAGGGTGAGTTTATTTCGTGCCCTAGGGCTTCATCAATTAGGTCATGGCTACATTTTAATCGTATCGCTCGCTCTTGCAGGTTTGAATGCTAGCTCTTCAGCATATCCCTCCCTGGTCAAGAGGAGTACCATCACCCACAAAGCCTGATCCAAGGTCCCTCCAGTCGGCATCTGGTGGTGTCCTCTGAGGACGAGGCTAGGGGCAGGGAGTTTTCACCCCAAGAACAGGCTCGGAAGATGAGTTGGAGGGTCTGTTCATGTCTGAGGATGATGCGCTCGTGGCACCTTCTCCCGAGGCAGGCGGGCCCGCGATCCTGGAGACAATGGCCATAAAGATCGTGTATGGCAAAGGGGAGTCTTTGAGCCTACCGGGGGAGCTCGCTACGCCAGCTCCTTCTGCCCCCAGCTTCGGCTTGAAGACGAGCGCGTGGTCCGGTTCCGCTCGCTCCCGTAAGGAAATTTTCGAGCTCAGCAGAGGGGCTCCCAGGCTGAAGTCTCGCTAGTCTTCCCCTCCCTCGGTCTCTATGAAGTGGGGTTGTGAAGTCGACCTGTCCGAGGGGGAGGAAAGTTCGGCGGGGAAGAGAGGCAAAACTTCCCATTCTTTAGATAGTGACGATGACGGAGCTACCCTGACCGTCATGAGGAGGAGGTACGCACGCGGTGGCCCATCTGAGCGTGTTGGTCAAGATAAGACAAAAAAATTACAGTCAGGCGGGTCTCCAAGTGAGGTGATTGCCGCAGCTACTGAAGCAGTAGTGGTCGTGGGGGCTTCTTCTGCTAAGAATGTGACACCTCTAGTTGTCACCAAAGGTGCACTTGGAGATGCCTTGTCTTCTACTACCCCACCCCCCACTTCAAAAGCATCAAAAGAAGCTACTGGAGTGCATTTGGCAGGGGGAGAAGGTGTCCTTGCAGTTAGCAAGGAGGAGTCATGTTCCTTTGACGCAAATAATGCCCAGGGAGAGGGTCCAACTGCAAAGTTTAAGTTGGAGGCGCTCTCCTTAGAGAACGTAGGTCTCATTGCTGGCTGCAGCATTGCACAGGTCTGGCTTATCTAGCCGTCATCTCTATGCCTTCGGCATCTTTGCTAAACACTTACTCCCTCTTTTTATATTCTGCAGCTAGCCACCGTTCAGTCTTTCTATTCCTCTTATGTTGGAGAGCTGACCGGGCAGCTGAATGCTCGTACTGTGGCGGCCGAGTAGAGCGAGGTCACCCTTGCTACGTTGAGGGCAGACTTTGACTTGTACCAGAGCCTGGACAAAGCTAGGGTCAGAGGTGTGGTGGCTCATGCCTTGAGCACCGAGAGAGCCAGATGTGAAGAGTTGGCCGCCAGATTGGCCGAGGCGGAGGGGAAGGTCCAGTCTCTCGAAGCTGAGGTTCCGGGTCTACGCTCAGAGGTCGAGGTTACCAGGTTGGCTTAAGCTAAGCTTAAGGCTAAAGAGCAGGAGTTGCATAGTGCAGGGGCCGAGATAGGGCTAGCTTTCATTGCTCGTGATAGAGCCGTCAATGAGGCTAAGGAGGCAAGGAAAGCTGAGGAGATAGGCAAGTTAGAGGCCCATTCTCTATAGCACAGACTCAACTGGTCTAACGAGATAATTCCGTATCTCTATTTGGATCATTGTAAACTGATGGAAGCTCACGTGGAGCTGACTCACAAGTGCAGTGAAGACCTTGCCGATATTAACACTCTTTTGATCAACTTGTTACAGCGGCAAGCGGAATTGAGGCTGGCGGTGCTGAAAGATAGGTTGGCAGACAAAGAAAAGCCGAAGATAAGGTACCAGAGACAGGTAGACATTCTTTCTGTGCAGAGCTATAGGTCTGGCTGGGAGAACATGGAATTTGAGGTCCACGCAGAGATGGTAACGCCAGACCAGTTCGATGAGCAGAAGGGCGTCGAGAAGGACCATTACTCCGTTGGGTACTATATGCAATAGCTAGGGGACGAGATTAACATCGCGTACCCTGCTGATGTACTGAAGATGCTTGACGAAGGGAATGACGGACCCTCTACATCTGCCTCAGTCGCTAAAGAGATAGTGCCTGCTTCTGATCTGCCGAAACAAGCCACGGAGGTTCTTGAGGGTCAGCCTGGTCCTGGAGGAGGGCCAAGTGCAGTCATCCTGTGTAGCGACGACTCCGAACCTGATATGTCGCTCCCTGCCGAAGCTAGGCCAAGTGTCGAAGCCGGTATCTCTCCCCCCGTTGGAGGTAATTAGGGACCCTCACTCTTTTATGTACTTGTACAATACTAACTGTGTAGTGAAACACTGACCCTTATTACAAGCATTTGTTTAAATAATAGAAACGGCGTACTTTTCTCATGTTTATTCTGTTTTTCTTTTTTTGTTGCCCACATTTGTGGTCAGGGTCGGATATCATATATGATGCCATTCCCTTATTGGCAGTTCGGCCTACCTCTAGGTCTGGCCCAATCGTATATGATTTGGTATTCTTAGTGAATCCTCTTCGTGCTATGATTGACGAGATTAACTCCAGAGATTGGGATATGAGTTCTGGCTCGCCAGGTTTTGAGCATGTATAACTACTGTTATGACTTGTCTTAGCAGAATTTGATCTGTGCGTATGGCTGAACTTTTCTGACCCTAAATGGGAGCGCACCAGGGACCAGCTCCAGGGGTTGGTCAATTTCTGCTTGGACTCATCGCTGCAGAAGAAAAAGCCTAGGCTCAGCTCTCATCAGGAGCAAACATAGTGTTATCATTCTGACGTGTCCTTACAAGTCCGTCCAAGACCTGTTTCAGACAAATAAAGATACTGGGTCTGTGTCCCTATCAACCACGCACTCTGTAATTTAGGCATCAATAAACAGAATTTAGTTTTGACTTCCGTCTTTATGTTTGGAAGATTACATGCTTAGTATCCTGCGTAACTTATCCTATGTAACTTTCGCTTCCAATGGGCAGACCCTATAGGGTCTATTTCTAATAGGTAGACCCTGGCCCATTTACCTTTAGCTTATGCATAGCTAAGGCACTCTCTGGGGAGAGGGTGTTATCGCTCAATTCTTCCCCATAGTGCAGGTGTTTCTTGAGGGTCGGCAGCAATTTTTGTTGTGCAGCCCGTTGCTTTTCGTACGTTTTCTCAGGTCATCGGCAAGCATTTTATTGTGCGGTGTGTTTCCCGCAGTATGATCTTTAATGAGGTCTGCTGGCAAGCATTTTATTGCACAGCCTATGCCTGCCCCTCCTCGTACGTTTTCTTGGGCCATCGGCAAGCATTTTATTGTGCGATATGATTCCCACAGTACGATCTTTAATGAGCTTTGCTGGCAAGTATTTTATTACGTAGCTCATTCCTCCTCGTATATTTTTTCGGGCTATTGGCAAGCATTTTATTGCACGATATGATTCCCACAGTACGATTTTATTGAGATCTACTGGCAAGCATTTTATTGCATAACTCATTTCTTCTCGTACGTTTTCTTGGGCCATCGGCAAGCATTTTATTGTGCGATGTGATTTCCACACTATGATTTTTAATGAGATCTGCTCATAGGCATTTTATTGCACAGCTCATTCCTCCTAGTACGTTTTCTCGGGCCATTGGCAAGAATTTTATTGCGCGATGTGATTCTTACAGTACGATTTTTATTCGTGCGAATAGCTTAAGGGGTCTGACACTGGGGGAGCAAACTCTTGTAAATAGCAAACTAGTGGGTAAATCTGTGTAGTAGACATCTCAATTTATTTTGGAATTGGGCTACTCAATAATACAAGCATTTACGTATGTCTTACAGATAATATTTCTTCAAGTACTGGGCATTCCATGTGTTGGGTAGGCTCTTCCCAGTCTTGAGTTCTTTTAGGACGTATGCACCATTGTCGAGCGCTTTGGTCACCTCATAGAGTCCGACCCAGTTAGAGTCTAGCTTCGAGAAATTTCCTGTTTTGACCTTCAAGACCTAATCTTCAGCGTTAACCGGTGAACGTTGACTTTCTTTGCGTAATAAGATCTAGCTTACTAGTGGTACAAGGCCAGATGGATCAGAGTCACATCTCTTGTTTCTTCAAGGAGGTCTATATTGCGGCTTAGCTATTGCTATTCAATGAGGCATCTTTTACCATTTCGGAGCGAAGGGTCGGGAGGCCAATTTCGGTCGAGATCATAGCCTCTGACCCATAGACCATGGCAGATGGTGTTTTTTCCGTTGACCTCCTCTCCGTGATTCGATGGGCCTACATGATAGCTGGTAGCTCTTCTAACCACTTTTCTTTAGCCTCCTGCAAGTTTTTTTTAATATTGCTGAAGATAGCCTTATTCGTTGCCTCTGCTTGGCCGTTCCCTTGAGGGTAATTTACAGATGAAAAGCTGAGCTTTATGTCATACAAATCACATAGATCCTTGAGTTTGGTGTTTTGGAACTGTGTGCCATGGTCGGCATGTATCTCTTTCAGGATTCCGTACTGGTAGATTATATTTTTCTAAATAAAGTTAATCGTGTCTGCCTTATTGACGGTTGAGTAGGCTTCAGATTCCACCTATTTGGTGAAATAGTCGGTGGCTAGTAAGACATATCTCCTTCACCTGGGGCTTTCGGGGAGCTCTTTGACGATATCTAGACCCCACTTAGCGAAGGGCCAAGGAGTTATGTTTGAATGGAGCTCTTGCGCAGGTTAGCATTTCAAAAGGGCGAACCTCTGGCACTTATCGCATTTCTTGATAAACTGGGCTACCTCAGTCATTATGTAAGGCTAGAAGTATCTAGCCGTTAAGGCCCTGTGGGCGAAGCTCCGCCCGCCGGAGTGGTTGCCACACACTTCCTCGTGGATTTCTTCCATCAGTCTCTGTGCCTCCGTAGGGCCTATGCACATCAGCATCGATCCCATCGTTGATCTTTTGTACAGTTGGCCCCCTACCATCGAGTATAAGGCGGCTTTCAGTCTGATCAACCTTGCTTTATGGGGGCCTACGGGCAGTTTCCCCAATACCAAGTACTGGGTAATGGGTCTCATCTAGCATTCATCCTTAGAGTCGGTCGTGAACATGTGGCACGTAGGGTTCTCCAAGGGGTCTCTTGCATATTCGCCTTCTAGCAGAACCTCCGTGTATTTGGTCGTCCCCCCCATCAACGCGCTTCTAGCTAACTCGTCAACCTTTTGGTTCATCTTCCTGGGTATCTGTTCAATATTGAATTTGTTAAAGTGGGCTTTTGCCCCCATTATCCTGAAGAAGTACATGTGTGATCTTGGCTCTTTCACTTCAAAGTCTCCCCTGACCTGACCCACTATCAGCTACGAGTCAATCTTTACTGCGATGTTTTCTACTCTGAAGTATAGGGCTAGCTCGAGGCCTTGTAGTAGTGCTTCGTACTCCGCCTCATTGTTTGTTGCCTGGAAACCAAGTCTCAAAACTTTCTCTATCCTGAGTCCTATTGGGGTTTGTAGGACTATTCCGATGCCTGACCCTGAGGTATTCGTGGATCTGTCAGTGTCGAGGGTCCAGGCTGAAGGGATGTGAGCTGGAAGCGTCTGTTGCGGGTCACGTGGCTCGCTGAAAGACTGGATTTCAACTAAGAAGTCTGCCATAACTTGTCCTTTCTTCGCCACTCGAGGCTGATACTCGATGTCGTATATCCTCTGCTCGATGGCCTATTTGGTCAGTTGTCCCGATAGGTCCAGTTTGACCAAGATCTGCCGGATGGGAAAATCTATATACACCGTGACTGAGTGTGCCTCGAAGTATTACCTTAGTCTCTTCTTAACATTGACCAGGGCAAGAACCAGTTTCTCCGCCATACTGTATCGCGTCTCTGCTTTCAGGAGCATGCGGCTTGTGTAGAATACCGACTTCTGCTTGCTGTCTTCCTCGACAAACAATACAGCGCTGACCGCTACTTCGCACACTACCAAATAAGCATATTGGCGATGTCCTTCTACTGGGCAAGCCAGGATGGGCGGGTGACTTAAATACTGTTTGAGCTTCGTCAGTGCCATGTCTTGCTCCTCTCCCCAGACGAATGAGGAGCTTTTCTTTATATATTGGAAGAAAAGCTTACATCAATCAGGTATTTTGGGGACAAACCTGCTGAGTGCGGCTATCTTACCAGTTAGGCACTGGACCTCTTTAACGGTTGAGGGCCTTTGTACATCTGCGATTGAGGATAACTAGGTCGAGTTAGCCTCAATGCCCCGTCTGCTTACGATTTGCCCCAGGAATTGGCCAGAAGACACCTTGAAAGCGCATTTTTTGGGGTTCAGATGCATTTAGTAATGCCTTAGAACTTGGAAACACTCATCCAGATGCCTCAGATAGTCCGAAGCTTCTTTGCTCTTCAGACCATGTCATTGATGTAAACTTTCATCGTTTTCCCTAGTAGCTCGGCGAAATTTTGTTCATAAGCCTCTGGTAGGTCGACCCCGCGTTCTTCAAACCAAAAGGCATGCGTTTGTAACAGTATAGACCTCGCTCCGTAATGAATGCCGTGTGGATCTAGTCTTCTTCGTATAGAGGAATCTGGATGTATCCAGAGTAAGCATCTAGGAATCCTGCCATTGCGTCGACCATTTGATCGACCTTCAGTAGGGGAAAACTATTTTTCGGGCAGGCTTTGTTCAGATTGGTGAAATATATGTAGGTCTGATTGTCGCCATATTTTTTCTTTACTACCACCGGGTTGGAGACCCAGCATGGATATACGCACTCCATGACTAGGCAGTTTTCCAACAGTATCTCGACCTCTTTGTTGATCCCCCTATTTTTCTCCGCTGCGAACCTTCGGGGCTTCTGTCTGACCAGAGGAAAGTTGGGGTTTATGTTCAGACGGTGGTAGGTGTGTGCGAGGTCTATTCCAGGCATATCATCGTGGGACCACACGAAGACATCTTTGTTCTGCCTAAGGAATTCCAATAGCTCGCTCCTCTCCTTTTCGGGCAGCAAGGCTCCAATCAAGATTACTTTCTCTGGTTCTACTTCTTTCAAAAGGACCGCTACCAGTTCCTCAATCGTAGTTTCGGGCCTATCAGACTCTTCTTCGATCTGCTTCATATATGCTGGCCGGCGGTCCTTTGATCGTTATCTATCCACTGTCGAGACGTTCGCGCTCCTATTGGTTCCTTTCAAGGCGGTTCCCTTAATGTCTATAGTGTAATTGCAATCCTTCGATTGACACTTTAGGACTTGGTGGAGGGTAGAAGCAACCCCATGCATGGCGTAGATCCATCCCCTCCCCATGATGGCATTGAATGAGGACTAGTAATCAATGATGACGAAATCTACGTTCAGGCACCTCTCTGACACAAACCTTCAAAGTTACAATGCCTAAGGGGCTCACCTTACTGTTGTTGAAGGTAAACATCGGTTGACAGGTCGGCCTAAGCACGCTCTAGTTGGGTCCCATGTTCTTGAAAGTGCTGAGAAGCAAGACGTTGATGTTACTCCCGCTATCAACCAAGACCCTTCCCACCATTGCGGAGTCGTTCTACAGCTTGATCACTAGGGGGTCGTCATGAGGCAGGTGCACTATGGCTAAATCCTACTGGGTGAAGGCATAGCTCTACCCCATTGTCAGGTGATTCACGGAATTCCCCAGGCCCTTCAAGCGCTTCACCCTCTCTTCGGTCCTTTTTCGGTGTTTTTCCTTTTCTTCTTGACTCTGGGTCGGCTCTGGTTGGCCCACAATCATCAATAATATCCTCAAAGCCTGTTCCCCCGACCTGGAGGTCTGGGTCTACTTTCCCTTTTCTAGGCTGACGGTGTCCCCCTTGGGCTGGCTTCTGCTCGCCTTCACATATTGTTTCAGCTTGCCAGTCTGGATTGCCATCATAACCTGCGCGTAAAGGCTACGACAGTGGATGGTGTCTTGCCCATGATCTCTATGGAATTGGCAGTACCTGGTCTTGTTCTTCATATAGTCAGGAATGCCGGACTTGGGGGGATCTTTAAAAATGCCCCTGTCTTTGTTCTGGAGGTAGATTACGTCGATTGGTGTGTTGAGCTCGAACTTCGGTAGAGAGTCTTTAAACATTTTCCTCCTCTTGTTGCTTTCTTGATTGGCCTGGGTCGGGGCTGCCTGCTTCAGAGTTGGCTCCTGGGCTGGCGTAGGTCTCTTTACTCTCTGCGTGGTCAGGATTTGTGCCGGCGTTGTTGTTATTGCCGCGGAGGCTTTGGGTACTTTATGGTGGCTCTGTAGTACCCTAAATACCTCTTTTGATTTTCTAGGACGTCGATCATGTCATATGGTAGATTTAAGAGTAGATGGTCTGACAACATTGATCCTGACTGTAAGCCCCTGACGAAAGAGCTCGCAGCTTGGGTCGAGTCAGTATCGTGTACGAAGGACATCACTTCCAAGAAACGCGACAAATATTCTCTTAGGGACTCGTTCATGGATTGCTCAAACCGGTGCAGGTCTCGCATGGTCTTCTGTCCTCCGGGCACTTACGTATTGTTTCAGGAAAAATTTGCAAAAATCTTCAAATTCGTTTATAGATTTCTCCGGGAGTTGCCTAAACCATAACAGGACTGGTTCCGCCAGGGTGGTGGAGAAGACTTTGCAGATTACAGCTTCGTCTCTAGTTTCCAGGGCCATCTTCTGCTAGAAATGATATATATATGGTCAAAGGGTTCGGTCTTTCCTTCGAATGGTCTGAAAGTTGGGATCGTGAAGTCCTTTGGCTTGGGCTCCAGTTGAATCCAGTCGGCGAAGGCTGTTCAGTTGATCCTGCGCACGGTCTGTTCTGCCAGATCGGCGGGGGTCTAGCTGTGATGGGCCCCGAGTCTCTTAAGCTCTGCCATCATCTCCTATTTCCAGTCGGGAAGTACACCTTCTGGGTTCTTCTGGTGTCATCTATCCACTGCCATTTCAGCCCGAAAGAGCCTTGTCTAACTTTGTTGTTCTCCTTGCATTCGCGATCTGGACGGGATGAGGACTTTCCATGGCAGTTGTTGACCTCTACACACTTGTTGGATCTCCTCGTCGAAATCCTCCCTTCGCCCTCTCTTGGCCTCGCTTGCCAATAACCCTTCAAGGCAAATATTATCTCTACAAACTTCGACGACCTCATCCTTTAAACCAGGACGGCCTCATGAGCCATCTCTGCCTTCCTGCTAGCTTCTGTTAAGGCAGCAAGCATTTGGTCCAGCTTTTGTTCCGGACTGGATCGTGCTTTCGGGGAGCTTCCTTCAGTGTCAGGCCGCGTGCTTCTTGTTGTCATTCTCGAGGGTGCCATCCAATGTCTTATGGCTTCTTGTTCGGGGAGAGCGCTGTCGTGAGACTCTTACTCTTTCTCTCATGCCCCGATTCCCACAGATGGTGCCAAACTATTGGTGCTGTTCTTACCAACTGTCCACGTGTCTTCAAACTGTTGGTACTAGTCCTACCAACTATCCACGTGTCTTCACTATCTCATAATGCTTTTGATCTCAAGCCAGATCGAAGAGGTGGGGGCAGCCATCTGCAAAGACTCTCCGATACTTAAGTCAGATATTTACTCTCGAGATTGAATAGCAAAGACTAAGCTTTTATGCTTATAAAAATTTTTTGTGCATGTATATCCTTTTCCGGGGAGATGTATGCCATATATATATAATCCTGGAACCGAGAATTTGCCGGCTCTCAATCCTATGATCGAGTACCCTTTCTCATCATGACTTACTCCAGAAATCACGGGCCGTGATTACCATAATTTCTTCGTCGTCTCCCATGGTACGAGCCTAACAGGGGCGAACTTTGACAACCCGAGATCCTGTTAAGACGGTTTGCCCAATACGCACACCTACCCAGGATCGCATTGAATGTCCAGTCTGGGTCTGAAGCAGTGCACTACCTCCAACGAAAGAACTGTAGCACTAGTCTTTATAACGTGGTTAGGAAAATTTATTTTATACAGCTACCATTTTATCCCCAATTAGTATTAATGTATATTGCATGATAACTTTACTTTAGTATAAATAGTAATTTCGGTTGATTTATATTAGATTCCTTTGTCTTCTTTCAATAATTTTTCCAGTCTTAAAAGAATGTGAAATGTGGCTAAATTAATAATTTCAAATCTCTATTACTCATCTCCTTCCCTTAATATCTCTTACCAAAAAATCAGCATGTATATCAAAATCTCTCTCTGTAGTTTTAGCCCTCCTAACAAACACAATTTTAAGTATAAATGAATGGTCATAACCCAATTTGTTCTTTGCCTTTTCACAACTTAAACTAACAAAATTAACAAGACTACAACTTACAGGATAATTATCCAGGTTGTCACTGTAATTAGGGCTGGTAATTTTCTACACGACATGATGATACGATTTGAAAACGACACGAAATAAACGAGTTTGGGTGACCCATTTAATTTTCGTATCAATTTCGGGTTGATACGTGTAACACGTATTATAAAGAATGGGTTTCGGGTCAACTCGCTTAACCCGAAAATGACCCGTGTAACCCGTTTAATTAAACGTGTCATTTTCGTATCGTGTCAACCCGACACTAATACGACATATTTATTAATATTTTAATATATTAAACGTGATTTTGTTTAATTCTAAGTATATTTATAGAAGTAAAATTAAATTAAGTAGTGCATAATCGTGTTAAATTAGAATAATCGTGTTAATTTTGAATAATCGTATCAAACGGGTCATAATATGACACATGACACGTTTATTAAACAGGTTACAAGTGTCGTGTTGTGTTACGCGTATATTAATCGTGTCGTGTTCGGATTTAAATTTTTGACACGTTTATTAATCGTGTCGTGTTCGGGTTGAGTGTTATCGTGTCGTATCGTAATCGTGTCGATCCGAACACGACACGATAACACGAATTGTCAGTCCTAACTATAATATAGTAGAGGTACCTAATGAAAAGGATTTTTTGAAAAATTATAACAATATTCTATAATCTATTGATTCGCTCATGAGATAGGCTTCAAACTATCGTTAATTCATTTAGAGTACTGATAATTTGGGCCGATAATTTGAAAAGAAAAAATATATTCTATCTATAATTTTGTTATTCAATTCACAACTGACTAAATAAAAGCCGTTACAATTTATAGAAACCAAAGAAAAAGACGAAGCCCTAATAAAAGTTATAAAATATTCAGAGAGAGAAATAAAATAAAAGAAAAAATGCAACTAAAAATGAAACAGAATCTTTATAATCGGAAGCGGTGGACCAGTCCTACAAGCACTCGACTGAATTTGGCAGAGGCGAACAAGCGATTTGACCACAAGGGGCCCGGTCGACCAGAAACTAACTGTTGAAAATTACACATTTCATCTTCCGTTTCAGTCATATTGCTCAAGAAACGCCAACTCAAGCCCCACTATACCACACTGTAATTTATTTGTTTCTAAAGGGCCAATTTAAATATTTACATAAGATTGGTGGGGTACTAGTGCAATTCTCCAAAATAGGGGAAAAAAAAAAAATGAGGTAAAATATTTATTAAAAGAAGTTGATAAATTACTGTGAGCAAGAGTCCACTGTAGTTTGTAATCTTCTTTCAGTTACGGTGTGCACAAATGCGTGGCCCAAACGTTCGGCGAAGACAGTTCGAATGTGATAAATATTTATACTAGATGGTGAAACTGAACACGCACAAGGCTTGGGAACTCGAACATCGTTTTGTAGTGATTAGAATTTAAAACTACATCTAAAAGTGAAACAAACAAAAAATAAAAATAATAATAATAATAATGTTTGGAGCTGAAGCAAATTGCAGGCTGATATGGGTTCAATCTCCCATTGTTTCCGGAAACTGCATTTCCAAACCCAGAATTTGTTTTCTGAAAACGAAACCGAAAAATCCAAGTTTACTGTTGGATTTGAGTCAAACCCATTACTACTCCTCTATCTTCTTATCCCCATTTTCTCTGCATTTCACACCCCCAAACAAGAATACAACTCCGACCCATTTCTCCTTGAATGCTTCCTCTTCAACTTCAGGTGAATTCCCAACAAGCCCTCTTGAATTCTTCGTTCTCTGTTTTTGATTTCTTATGCTTTTCTTTTTTTCTTTTTAATCAAATTTTGGATTTGGGTTTTACTCTTTGTTTTGCTTGAAGTGCACTAAACATGTATAGAAGTCACTAATACCACAAGTTTTGGGTTTTATTTCAAGAACTATTTTGAGCTAGAAATGTAGAAAGTAGCTAGTTTTATGAGAGAAAATTATGTGATCCATCAGTTTATGCTTC
Source organism: Parasponia andersonii (assembly GCA_002914805.1). Taxonomy (NCBI): domain Eukaryota; kingdom Viridiplantae; phylum Streptophyta; class Magnoliopsida; order Rosales; family Cannabaceae; genus Trema; species Trema andersonii. The sequence continues at coordinate 795,173 of JXTB01000054.1, forward strand.
TGGGTACATTTTTACAATTTTGTCATTGTTTTCAATTTATTGTTTTAAAATATTTTGGGTTTGTCGGGTTGCTTGCTAAAAGTCATGTAGTATATATAGGATATACTTTACTGAATTGAGGAAAAGTTCCAGTGAAACTTGTGGCCTAGAGGACAATTAGATGGTTGAAAACTTGACTAGTTCTTTAAATGTATTGCTCTTGCTTAAGCTTACAAAGATTTGTTAGCTAGTTGGAAGTGAGGAATAATTAAGGTGAGCTGAATTTGTTTCAATTGGGTTAAGTTTGGGCAGAAAAGCAAACGCCTGAACTTTGCGGATTTTAATCTTGATATTAAGAAAAGAACACAGGTTTTCTGGCCCTTACAATGGTTTCCTCATTTTTCATAGCAAACCTGAAAGTTATGAAAGATTTGCCTGACTCGATTGACTATAATTATTAAACTTTTCCTGTGTTATAGTCTATCATTCTAATCATAAAACTTTTCCTGGTTGTGCATACCTTCTATGATATAACGGTGGGAAAATAGGACCTATCATAGTATCCATAACTACGTTGCAATTTATGGATTGATGATATACAGAAAAATCTTCTCAAAAGAAACTCATTGTCGAGCTTGGACTTTGTCCACTCAAGTAATTTTAAAAGAAGTCACTTTCTTCATTGTTTCGAACACAAAATAGTATTTGTGCACGCAATCACATTATTTAAATTAGTTTCAAGCAAAAAGGAGTTGTTTGACTAACTCAACATATGGTCACATTTTTATTTAAAGCATCAATCTTCAAATGATTGCTTTATGGTACATTCATGCTTGTGGGTTGTTTTTGTTTCAACTTTCATGCATGATGGTTTTCTAATTCCGGGCTAAAGTTTGTTGCTTGTCTTTATTCTGTATTGTACTAATTCTTTGTGATGATGGCTTATTTTTTAACATGGAAATTGAAAAATGAAAAGAGGAATGCTGTAGATTCGATTTCCCTTGATAGTTTTACACTTCTGAAAAACAGAAAAAGAAAAAAAAAATTGTTACACATGTTTTTTCCTTCATAGAATTAGTCTAACAAAAATCTGACATATTCGATATGAACCCTTACATGACTGCAGTTGGAAGTGCAGAATACACTGAGGAGCCTGCTACCAAAGTGAAATTTCAGGCAACTTTGAATTTGCCGGGTTTCTCAAGTTCTTTATCATTGCTTGGAACTGGTCAGCTGCTATATCATCAAATTGCATTCTAGTAATGGACTTTAATATATTGAGTTCCAATCTTCAGGGTCAATGTAGTGTACTAGAGTCTCTATACACTAAGAAAACTTAATAAGAAAAGCATTATTAGGATTTAGGTTTTGCTAACTACTCTTAACACTTGTAAAGTTGTGTAGTTGCTTCTCTTGTTTTACGAAATAAGTACGGTACACAGTAATTCCTTAAATTTTGTAATAAAAGTTACATTGAAACAAATAATTATACATTGGTACCATCAAGGCAGTAGCTGGTCAATATGCTGTAGCTGAGTAGAAATGCCTGCAACTGTTCAAGAAGACTAGATTCCTCGTTAAAAAGTGAAACCTGTCACGAAATTTGGATTAACTGACAGACTTTTTGCTGGACTTATATTCAGAAAATAGGTTACAAAAATGATGACTGATGTCAATCTTATCAATATATTTTGAAATAAATTCTTGTATCAAGCAGTTTTCCAATGCTTTAACTTTTCAAGTGTTGGCTTCAGAGTTCTGAGATCACAGAAGACCTTCCCCCTTTTTTGTTGGAATTCTCTGTGGCATTATTGCTAATGCGACTACAATTCCAGGATTCAGGGAAAAGGTATTTGCAATCGTTGGTGTTAAGGTCTATGCCGCGGCCTTTTATGTAAACCCAGCTGTCTGTAGTAAATTGGACTCTTGGAAAGGACGATCAGCTGCTGAAATTCTAGAGGATTCATCTTTGTTCAGCTCAATTTTTCAGAGTAAGAAGGGAAACAAAGTTGTGTTCAATCGAGAGAGACATTACATTTATTAAAACCTCATCTTTCTTGATTGCAGCTGCTCTGGAGAAATCTTTACAAATTGTTCTTGTTAGAGATGTAGATGGTAAAACCTTCTGGGATGCCTTGGGTGATGCCATTTCTCCAAGAATCAAATCACCCACTCCTGTTGATGAATCTGCTCTGTCAACATTTCGTAGTATTTTCCAAGGGCGCCCCCTTAAGAAAGGAACTTTCATTTTCTTGACTTGGCTAGACCCATCCAAAATGCTTGTAAGTCTGACTTTAGCAGTCACATAATTTTTCTCATTGTCTCCCGGGATCTGCATTTTTAATGACTTTCACATCCTTTCCTTCTTTATTTTGTTTCCTTGTTGCTATCAAATATTCTTTGTGGCAATGAGCTTGTATTTTGCTAATCATATTATCGATCAAACACTTATTTGCATGTACTTTTTACCATCAATCCCTATAAGTGTCTTCTGCAGTCTTATCCCAATATATTTTTGATTTTCAGGTTTCTGTTTCATCGGATGGGCTTCCATCTAGTGTGGATGCTACAATTGAATCAGGAAACGTGACTACTTCTCTCTTTGATGTATTCTTTGGAGGTACTCCGGTTTCTCCCACCTTGAAATCTTCCGTTGCCAACGGGATAGCAACAATCCTCAAGTAGAGATTCTGTGAGTTGAGCTTTTTCTGAATTTACTTTACGGAGATTTTAGTTATGGATATACTCTGTATGTATTATTACTCCAGTATTATTTATTCTTTTTGGATCTATGAATGTACCTTGGACTTGACTGGGAATACGTAGCAGAGTTCCAATGATAATTTCTAGCAGATTTATACTACGAGAACTCATCTGTCAGGTTACAACTTAGCATGGTTTGCTGCTTGTTAATAGGAAAAATGATCTCCATGTTCATTTGATTGAATAATTAGGAGAATGCTAGTGCCATTGGCACGTCTGTACAATCTATTCTGGTGGGACTAGGATGTGTCTGACACTATCACTCCTATTGGCCATTATAGATGGCATTGACCTTATGATAGAACCGTAATACTTATATAATGAAAATTGAGTCTCAATTGTTACGTTAGTATGCTTTGTCTATGGAGGATGTAGAAATTTGGTTTCAGAGACTCGAATTATAGATGGAGTAAATTTAATTTGAGGGCATTTTGTATAACAAAATGCGGAATCAGATGAATTCAGATAGTTTCATGTGACAGTGTTACAGAGCTAATTCAATTCATAGCTCTCTCCAGCTAGCGGTACTCAACATTTATGGTGTTGAAGGGCTTATAATGGATGATTTAAAAGCACTTTCAAAAATACATCACTCTTGAAAAAGCTAAAGAGCACCAATTTTAATAAAAGTATTACATCTGTGACAATCATTCAATGATCTCACGTGATTTGTTCTTTATAGTTTCTCTTAACTAAATACTATAATTTTTGTTACACTTTTGGCAAGAATTTAATATAATGATTACTTCTAAGATTACATATATATATATATATATATACGTATGTATATATATACATATGTAGTGTTTTCTGTTGTTGCTGCTGATATGCTTGAAAAAATAGATGTCATTAATTTAAGAAAAATTAAAACAAATGAGTACATTAAGAAGTACATTACAACTTTGTTGTTTTAACTTGCTCAAGCATCTTGACAATTTCAGCCATGGAAGGCCTCTTAGATGGTTCTAGTTGAAGGCACATTAATGCAATACTGAATACACTGTTGATCTCCTCAACTGGGCAATCTTCTAGGTTTCTGTCAAGCACATGCTCTTCCCTCTTCTCTTGAACAACTGTCTTCACCTGACTCCAACAATAGCGGATCAAATATTTAGATTAAGACTAAAGTAAACACAATCAAGAAGAACAATTTTCCCTTCTATAAAAAGTATGCTCATTGATATCTGAATTAAGATGACAAGTAGTAGATAGTAAGTATTAAATACACGAACACTTTAATATCCTTCAAAATTAGGAAGAAATTTTATCTGATATCTTCTGAGGTTGCTAATGGCTTCAAAAAACTGGATGTGTTTTTCAGTTCACTACGTACCCATGTTACAAGCTTGGTTCCCTCCTCAATAAACGCTTCATCAGTTGGCTTCTTACCAGTTAAGAGCTCTAGCAAAACGACACCAAAACTGTAAACATCCCCTTTTGTTGTTGCTTTTCCTGTGTCAAAATATTCTGCAAACGACAATGCAGTTTATCAGACACGCTTAGCAATAAAGAAAGAGGAACAGGTGACCCGGAGAAATTTTCAGTGTTCTATACCGGGAGCTAAGTATCCAAAAGTGCCAGCTACAAATGTTGAAACATGAGTCTTATCCGGTCCCATCAGTGTGGCGAGTCCGAAATCAGAAACCCGAGCCTCCATGTTTTGATCCAGCAAGATATTGCTAGACTTGATGTCTCTGTGGATTATATGAGGGATGCAATCATGATGGAGGTATGAAATTCCTCTTGCAGCACCTAGTGCTATTTTGTATCTGGATGGCCAATCCAAAAACTTCTTGTTCATTCCTCTCCCTACATTATGGGTGAATTTAAGATAGTTTAGAAGTATAAAACCAGATTGCAGGCTTCTCCATTAAGCTTAAGCTATTTGGATAATCATATATCTGACTTGATAACAGAGCAAATTATCTCGAGTTTACAACTTTGTGACTCGACTCAATCTTTAAACTATCAAGAAAAAAAAAATTTGGAGAAACTGTGCTCAATTTGCACGGCTTGAACAAACTAATACATATCTTACTGAGTTTTTGTCTTTTTACACATCTCCTTAACATAACCAGAGTCAAAATGGACAGCTTCGGTCAATAGGGTGTCGCTAAAACAACTTTAAAAAAAAAATTAAATTAAAAGAAAAAAGGAATGGTCGCTGTAATTTTCCTTCAAAAGAAAGAAGAATGGGATGAAGAACCTTAACTCCATACCATGTAGAAATGCATCCAAACTCCCATTAGGCATTAGTTCATAAATAAGTAGATTGTAGTGAGGAGCAGTGTAGTATCCATGAAGAGTCACAATGTTTCTATGCTTTATGTCTCCCATTGCTTCTAACTCTCTCTCAAAGCCTCTATCTCGATCTGCAGTTCCTCTGTTGAGTCTCTTCACAGCAAAGGCTGTGGACTCATCTGTCATCAACTTATAGACTGTCCCATAGCCTCCACAACCAATTATGTCCTTGTTGCTCAGTTTAAGTGTCTTCTTCAAGAATGCATTTGATTTTAGAGACTGCATTGCTTGAGACCTAAACATAACAATTTTCCCACCTGAAAAAACAAGCCTATCACAACATATCAAGCTTATATCTCGGAAAAAAAATGTCCAAGTTTCTGAAAAAAGTTTTCATAGTTTTCAACTTTATGTACCTGAGAATCCATCTTCATAAACCATTTGCTTTCTTTTCCATCGCTTATAGAGAAGTACTGATATGATAATCTTTGATATAACAAAGGCGACGCAGGAGATCGTGATGTAGAAAGCTACGACCGGAGGATTTCCCATCTGTTTGTAACAAAATGAGACGAAACTTTAGCCAACTTAAAGTTAAGATAAGGCTATGCTTGGCATGCAAATGCAACAAGATCAACATAACAACACCAACTGAAGATATGAAGTTTGTAAGCTTCATCTTTATGCCTAGAAGAAAATATGGATTGATCATATAACACAAAAATGATAATCTATTATCAAACAAAAACAAACCTTTGAAGTTTAAGGGAAAGCTTTTCTGATTAATGTGAATAACATGGAAAGAAGAAAATGAATAGAAGAGAAAGAAAACTGCGTAACATAGAGAAAAACTTGTTAGAAGGAAAGAGATAAGTGCTTTCTAATCAAAGTAGGCGGGCCATTATAAGTCTCTCTTTTGCCTGTCCAATTTTTTGACATTTTTTTCCATTAATTCTCAGCCTGAGGTTCGTGACTCACGAGTAATGTATTGCCACGTCATATATACCTATCTGGGGATGGCGACCCCAGATATTGAATCACAATTTTGTCGTATTATATATGTATTCAGCTGAGTATATAATAAATGTGAAAGATTTATTGGTAACCAAGATGATATAATGTATAGTGCTAGTTATAAGCTACATATTAATTGCTGGTTGCTTTAGGAAGCCGGCCCGTGACTTGTTGCGAGTATCCGTTTATCCACTATTTTGAATACGTGTGGAAATCACACGAGTCCTTCGTGATTTTCCTGAATGAACTATGTGATAAGCTATGATGATGAAGAAGTTCATGGTTTTGATTTAATCGGATTGTTTGGTCTGTATATGTACACAAATTTACACAGTTGACAAGAGACACACGTACCTATATTGTCTGTATTTATCGGACAGATTTAACAACGATAAATGGAGTTTGTGGGAGTCATGATGGAGGTGACACTTGAAGATGAAAAAATTGACTTATTTGCCTGAGAGAAATAGTGAGAAGGGATAATAAGGTGACTCCTACTAAGCATGTTTGTATTATTGCGGTTGATATTTTAGCAGCCTAGAATATCTTTTTTATGTTCTTTTATTATTATTATTTTTTCTCAAGTGGCAGTAATCTTGACGATGGTATAAACACAGTGGTTGTCCTCAAACTTAACTGGTCCCATTTCGGCTTCTGTATTATATGACTTAATGTTTTTTATTGTTTTAGAATGCCTTTCTGCCAACAACGCAGTTAAAATTTAGAGGGACTTACTTATTTACAATAAAAAAAGATAAAGTTTACCAAAAGAGCTTTAGATGCGATGACAAAAGACGCTTATATACTTCACTGTTTATGGAGTTATCTGAGTATACCATCCGCTATACTTATAATCTTTCTTATTAAGAAATAAAGATAAGTATAAAATGAATTACCTTTTTGAATTAAGTATAGTTCCACCTTTTTACTACATATAAGTATAACTATCCTTCCCAATCTAATTATTTTAGACAAAAGAGACATTTTGATGCATTTAGTAATAAATGGTTCAAAGTTTGACAGGCGAAGAAGTTCAAGAGTAACATTGTTTTAGACCCTTTGGGCTAAAAGGAAAAGGGAAAACGGATATGGTGTGGCATGCACCATGTGAATGGCTCCACTGTCACCATATATTCCCTACCATTTGGCAATCATTTGTGTTGAAATTGACTTTGGCACTCACCAACTCAGAACTTTACACATGAGTATGTGAAAGCAGCCAAGTAGCTGGCTAGCTAGTCATGGTCTCCTCTCCCTATCCCTAGCTCATTCTACTAAAGTAGATTTCTATTTTCATTCCATTAATGCCAACCAGACGGCATCTTAATTTGAAAGAGAATTAGTGAGAATGCTCTGTCAAAATTTAGACCCGAGAGTTAAAACACGCTGAACAATGAAAGTTTTATCTAAGATATGATTGGGAGAATTTAGGCATTGTTTGTCACAACCCATTTATGGATAACTTCTTTAAGGTAAAACCCACGAAAGATTTCGAAATGTTTTTCTCTTTATTGATAGTTAATAAACTTCGTTCTATATTTAAAATGGTAGACGAACTTTTACAATATTGCACCACCGATAGTTCAAATGATAGGTGAAATCAAAATTTCATGAATATTTATATCGCACGTACGTTAAGACAGTGGATAAAATGGAGAAAAAAAAAATTAGCTAGAAAATTCTTATAAAATAGGCTAAATTACGAGGTAGAATTAAGTAAAGTGCCGGAAAATGGCAAATTAACTGCCAAAAGAAAAAAAATTACAAAAAAGCAAACAAACAAACACTCACGAAATAGGAGAATTTACCTATTTAAGGGCTTTTTTTTTTTTTTTTAACTTTTTATTTTTAAGGAAGTAGTGTTGATCCTTATTTTGGGTTCAGCAAAATTGGAAATTTTGATTTTTCTAAAATTTTTTGTAAACCAAAACTAAATTTATTCGTTTCAACCAGTTCATACAACTAATAAATTAAAGAGATATTTGCACTTACTGGATCTCATCCTCATGATAGTTATGCAATTTGAAATATGTTTAGCAAAGGGGGGAAAAAATACATAATATAGTGGCAAAAATAATAAGTTTCAGCAAATTCAGGTAGCAAATATAAAATTTAAACATTAAAATAAGATTCATGATTTACAGTTTTAACTTTGGTGTTTCACTTGTAGATTTAAAATCTTCCTCTCCGAAAAATAATTGTGGTAATTATATATATATATATTTAAGACTGTATCTTCTAGGATGAATAGCTTTTTGGTTAAATTTTTATTACCAGTTCACATTTGCCACAAACTGAAACAATGTAGCTAGCTAGGACTGTTCGGCAGTAGAAATGGCAACCAGTAGCAGTAAGGTATGAGCTACATATGCCTATTTCACTATCTTAACCGTTAAATTATTTTTTTCTGCTGCAAATTACCCTCTTTTTTATTTTTCATTTTTTAAATTTCTGTCAATGACAATGAGTACCACAAATTATTTGATTTGGATTATTGCGTGCACATTTCTGAATAATGCGTGCCATAGGAACGTAAGTGTAGACTTCCCGGTGCCGCAAATTCTCATTATTTTCAAAAATCATATCAAATCAGTATGCAAAATATGACATTTTTGTTCTTAGTACAACAATCGAGCATCGGATCGGATCACAGATCCAATACATACAGTTTATACGACAAGCGAGACGTCCTGTCAAATTTTAGCACATTAAAACATACTAAGAGTTTCTTGGATTTGCCTATTCTTAGTTTAGAAATGTAAGCATTTTCTATGTTTTAACTGAAGCTGGAAAGAAGTACAACCAAAAAAATAAAAAATAAAAAATGAGAGTCTAATGGAGATGGGATTAACCCAAGTAGTCATAAGCCAACCCTGTTTAAAAGTAAACTTCCTATTTTGTCTTCTAAGCAAACAAACCGACCTCCTATTTATCTTCCCTCCTCTAACAGCGATGGTAAAACAAAAGACATACATACATATCAAACACAAAGATGTGTAAACATATCATCAGCAACCTACAAAATTGATCAGCGAAAGGCAGAAAAGATGCTATAACAATAACGCGTCTCCTGCGCTTAGTGACTTCTTATTATCCTGCAAAATTTTCAAGTAACGTGGATTTTGAATCAGTATTTAGAAAGCGTATGAAATACAAAGAAGTTCAGAGAAACAACGAAATGAAACAAGTAAAAGACGAAGTATCTTGCCTTCCCAATCTTGAGAGTTCAGGCTCTTCAAGAAGCATGTCTTGTAGCGGTTTCACGTCCTTTTCTTTTCCCACAGAACTACTAGAAGAAAAAGAAAGCAATAACTAGTGTCATTCTTGTAGATCAGAGATTCACAACTTATCTTTTTCTCCCTTGTACATTTCTTTTTTGGGAACATGCCATTTACTCTGAAATAAGCGAACCTAGGAAAGGGCTCCAATTATCTATAAAGATGATAATGAAGATAATAAGAATCTGTGTAGAGACAATGCTTGCTAAACACAAACAAATCTTGTCCAATTTCTTTGGACTAACCAAATCGAATTCCACCAGTACATCAACCTGATCTCCGAAGCTAAACCAGATCATCAAAAATGATTATTTTAGGGATAACTTCTTCTGTTGACATCACATTCATATAGTTTGTTGCGCGTATTGATATCCAATTATTGAGTATTCAACTCTTTCTAACCAAGTTGTCTCTGATAAGCCCAACAAAATTGGAGTCACGAAAACCATACACTTGCTTCCAAATTTAGAACCACTTTTCCTCCACTAAGTCGGTAAACTTCTTTTTAATATGAAACAACACAAACCATCATTAATATATAAAGAACAATTCTTCCCAAAAATTAGAACTAAGTCAAAATACTGACTGCTACGCCATTACCAAACTTGAGAAAATCTAAGATATCTATCTCTTGAATTCTAGTAAAGGGATTATCTCCATGAATGCCTTCTCTTTTAGATTCTCTATGGTTGGTACTAGCATATATAATGCAGCACTTTCTATATCTCAGAAAAGGAAAATGACATTTTGATAGTTTCATTACGTCTTTCAATTGCTATCGACAATGATCTAAACCCTAAACTGTCAAAGACTATTTTTAAGGGCAAAGGCACTTTTGAAGTTAGAATACTATCATGTTACTAATTTCTTCAATCCGAAGTGAGTTCTGGTCGTCAATACTAGAAATAATTGCTATCCCACTATTTATTTTGCTAATTGCTCCAGATAGAATTACCGTTCTCATTAATGCAATTTAGCAATAACAAGGAAAAATATAATGTATTGCGCACCTGTATAAATGATCAAGAGAAAGTAGCTTGTGGTGAATGGTGTAGTCACATCCAATGTATGTCACAACTAAGTTACCAGCATCTGGGTGGGGCCAGCTCCTTGAAGTCGGAAAACGGAGTATAAATGTCCCAGGCTCTTGAACACTCCTAGGTCCTTGAAGTGAAGATTCTGCTTCTTCCTTTGTAATAAATCCTTCAATCCATCTGGGTGATGTAGAACTCCACATAGCATTTATCCAATCTGTTGATATTGTATAAGCTACAGGATATAGCCAGCACCACATTTGCTCAAAGTTCTCTTGGGCTACATATTCTTGGCATCCAGCAATTTTCCTCAGAAGTTCAAAGTCCTGAAGTGATGGATAAGTAAATAGACATATTTAAACCGTGGAAGAATATAAAGGTAAAAAATTCTTACTCTCGATATAGTGAGAGGAAAAAATAAAATAAAATTGATGACAACATTAAGAATATCAGATATTAATAGTCTTATAAATTAAAAGACAAAATCCAGAAGATGACTAACACATAGAATTCTTGCATCTGAACGAAAATTAGCAATCAACTTGAATGAAATGTTTATTCTTGTGTCCATGGATCTAAACATAGGTTATTTATGTTTATAAACAAAACGTTTAAGATCCATAAGCATTAAGGACCACAAAGTTTAATGACCAACTAAAAATAGAGATGGCCGTTATTAATGTCACAGCATATTGTCTTTAGTGTGTCAGCGCCCCAGATAGATACTTAGATACTCATATTTAAGAGAGGAAAAGAGACCTGCTGTGTGAGAGATCTAGAACTGCAAGAAGCAATTTTCATAAAATGTTCTTCAATTTCAAAAACCACGCTCTCCCACTGAACCCTGTTGTTGTTTTGTGAGATCAAATTCCAGGCCTTTGTCCCATCCTCTACCAATTTTTTTGCCATTATTATTTGGTTCCTGAAGGAGAAATTAAAAGAAAACAATCAAGAATTTATACACAAGAAAAGGATGAGAAATTGCACAATATCCAAAGTGGACTTCCCAAGAGTCCTAGGATAGCTACAAATGGACTAAGGACAAAGACAAGAGTCTCAGTAAACACTTGATCGGTCCACTGGTGGTCCCTAAGATAGAACACATCTTCTACTGGATTTTCTTGCTTGAAAGTTAGAAATGAAGAAATAAGGGAGATGCCCAATAAACATTTCTCATGCCAAATTTGGAATTTTTAGCATAAGCTAGTCTGATAATATGATGACAATATTGGGATCTATGTCATTTGCACTATTGTCATGTACTCGTCTCCTTTATCATAATGACATAAAATAGTGTAAGGTAAAAAATCAGCAGGAAAACGTCATTGCAAGAAACGAAAACAAAAGCCTAAGTTAAATGAGCGAAGATGAACATTACACTTCGAGAATATTTCTGGATAAATGTCCATTTTTTTTTTTTGGTAAAAAGAAAGGACAGTCACTGTATCTGACAAGGACTATATATCAACCTCAATGTCAAACAGGAATAAGTTCACCGATAGAAGAAGTACAAGAGATAAAAAGATCCTCCTAGATTACCTGTGGTGTGAACAGCCTGAATACAGGGAAACCTGATGTGCAAAATCCAGAAGTTCTTTGTTAGAAGCAGAGTTCGCAATGTCCTTGAGAAGAAGGGACCTTTCAGTTAAGCCTGCCAGGCAGTATTTAAATATGGTCATATCTGGTATCGGATTTCTGGCACTTGAAGTACTCTTGGGAGCTGAATTTCTTGCTTCTATACTTTCTGAATCAGATGAGTTGTCGTCTTCATCAAAGTTCTCAGGTCCCACGGTCCAACTTGTCATGAAAGCATCTTCAACCTAATACCACAAATCTATCTACTATCAGATAATTGTACAAAAGGATGATATCCTCACAGCAATGTTCTACAAAAACACAACTAAGATGATATCCTGTTCTTTCCCCTCTCACCCGACAGACGCACAGGCAAACCCATAACACAGTATGAATGAATGATAAACTGATTTTTGCACATAATAAATGGTATTTCTATACTACTCGCCTATATTTGGATATATTCATATTAAAAATACGGTGAGAATATTAGCAAACCCATTTCCTTCTCTCTCCTTAATTGATATGCAGTTTTATTATCAGTGGCCTCAGTTTTTCCCAACCCCCCACCCAAAAATAAATAAGTACATACACAGAATCACATTTAGAAGCAAGGAAACACGAGAATGTAATACATGTGTCCGTAGATGATATTCCATCTATCAAATAAGAGAAGAGGCTGGAGAATTATAGAATTTGTTATTGTATACTTGATTGGATGACTTAAGGAACGCATATGCTAAATTACTAATAAAGTGGAAAAATAAAAAATTCAATCAAATATGACCTTTTTGGGACAACTATTTTGGGAGCCAATCTGTTAAATCATTGATAATTTAACAAACACAACTATACTGCAATCAAGGACCCGCCTAATAATTCCTACTTTTGAGGAGTTTATGTAGCATGAACATGTTTGGCTTTCTATTATCTTGACTATGATTTACAGAGAAAATAAATTACTATTTTGTACCCACAAACTAGTAAGTAGTCACATATTTGTTGTTTGTTCAGTTAGCTGAGCATCAACATTGCCCAAAACAAAATACTAATGCCAGAAGGAAAAAGGTATATACCTTATTTGCGGTCAAGGCATGGGAGTTGCATTCCTCTTCAGGTGGCTCCAATGTGGGATCAGCCCTAAAGGTTGTAGAAATTCTGTCTTGTCCCAACCTGAAACGCTTTGATGATGGATTGGGTTTCGTTTCATGTAAAGAATTTTGCTCAACTTCCAACATATCTTCATCCAATCCAGACGAGTGAGATACTGGATGGAGGACAGAGGTTGATCTTTTCCACATCGTAGAGGATACTCGAGTATTTCTGTTCCGTGATATACTGCGGATTGGAGGGGAAAATGCCTCAAAAAAAGGATAACTTTCCATGTTAGGCAAGTGAAACCTGATGCGGAAAAGCCTATTTTGACACTTGGATGAAAGCTGAAAAGGGAAAGTGATAGACACCAGTCAAACAATTGAACAATTTCCAAATTACTGAAAATATATGGTAACCTTTAGATCTAACAACGTTAAACAAGGTTAAAAGTACATCTCTGTGTACTCCATCAAGTTGATGAATAAATGGATACAGGATGCCAAATGTCAAACCATTGACCAATGCCATACTGCAGAAAATAAATGGTAAACATTTAAATATAACACCAACACCGAAGAAATTCCATTATGTTGCCTTTGTCCATCCATCACCAGACAGAAGAGATGCAAAGTGTAGTGCATATCATAATTATGTCACCAAACAAGAAAATAAACAAATAAACAGACAACAAAAGAAATATGCACAGGACCAGAAAATACACCAGACACACACACAATTGAAAAGCTAAGAACCTTCAAATTACGCATATTCTTCCGGTTTCTAAAAATCACAAAAACAGGGATTATTGTTCCTTTGGCAAAAGAACCCACTAGCCTCAAAAAACTGACTGACATTATGTAAATACATTTTTCAACAAGCAAATAATTCATATTTAGAAGAACTGATAATAGTTTAGCTAGCCCACATGGTTGCTTGTGACTGATGTCTAGGGAGTTTCACCATTTTCTTTTTGTGATATGGAACCCATAGATCTTACATAAGGTGTCCAAGCAACAAAATTTAGAAAACTAACAAACTAATCTTAGCACCTGCGATATTTTCAGCTTAAAAGATGCACGACCATGCAACAATTTACTTGGCCTATCATAAGAAGCAAATTCAATTCCATCATAGCTAGCCAAAAGAGGAGCTTCCCCATCACTTGTCCTCTCAACAGGTGCTCCATTTTCAAGGTATGAAAGTGAAGCCACAACCTATAAAGAACCAAAAAAAGGGGGGGGGGGGGGTGTTCAGTGCAGAAATAACCAAAATTAAACAACATAATGAGTCCTATAATGTACAAAGGACAGATGAAAACCTCCATTTCCTTGCTTACAGGCTGGCCAGAGGTATCAAAGAAGACAACATCTAAAGAAAAATTCCTGCGACAAGATGCCTGTGATATGACAAACAGAAGTAGCAAGCCTTTAGATAAACCTAAATTTAGCAGCTTATCAAAATATAAGAAGATGATGATGCTATAATATTGTACAGGGATATTTCTAACAGAAAAGAGCAACCATTATCATGCAAATTGCCAAATGCTTATCTGGGTTGAACGAAAAATCTAACATACAAATTTGAATAAAGAGAATTGAACTGGAATCCCATTCTGATTACTGACTGGATCAAGAAAGAGTAAAAGAAAGCAGAACAGGAGAAAAATGGCATACGAATATCACTAGAATTTGTTTCATGTAGTAATTAAAAAGAAAGCACAATCTGAGAAATCATGATAATGAAAACTTACCTCTCCAACCCAAAACCATATCAGTTTTGTGAGTAAATTTGCCAAGTCCCGAAAAAAATGAATTTAGAAACTTTCTCCCGAAAAAAACCAATTTAATACTAATCAAACAAAAAACTTGTTTTCCCATAATAATTTCTATTTCGATCAGAATGTAACCAACCAGTAACTCAAGACTCTTTACAAGTTAGTTTCATTTACTATGTCTAACATTAAAAAGCTCTGAGCTCCTTTCCACGTTTGCTTTCATGAGCTTTAGGAACTGAGACACTATGTATTTTGAACTTGGGTTTTGCATCAGGTCCACTATGTATTTGGCCTTTTAGTTTTCATACCGAATATTGATTACAAAACTTCAGAAAACCAGGAAAAGGATAACATAGAAAATATTCACTCTAACCTTGCCACCAACAATACTCCAAACACCACCTTGGCCTTCTTCAATCTCAGATGTGGAGGATTTATCAATAGATAATTGAACCGGTGGATCCTGGCATGAAAAATAATAAGAACAATAAAGTAATTATTTTGGGGTTGAAGGATTGCACAATGAGAAAAACCTGAAAAATGAGAATTCCTCATTAAAGATGTACAGTGTCAAACACCTTAGCGAAGTGATCCCTAATAGAAGAAGTTGCAGGCAAAATTTTCAGATTGTAAATGTAACCATGCTCACTGGCCTCATCTCTACCTCCACTAACCAAAGTGATCTTCCCGGAACCATTTACAGTGGAATCTTCTTCAAATATAGAAGACAGAGGCTTCTCTCCAACAATCTCTCCATCAATTTGCAGCCGTATGCAGTCAGTCAAAACCTATTAATAAATCAACAATAAGCATCCCAAAATTCCAAAAGGGAATATAGGGGGAAAAAAAAGAGGAAGAAAAAATAGTAAGCCGATGATAATTTCAAAACATGACCAAATCTCTTGTATGTCACTTCAGAAAGCTTTTATTAGGTACAAATATGTTGATTCTTCATCACAAACAATAAACTAAGTATTTTCCCGCAAACACTATAAGTCTGTACTGCACTAGGTAAATGGTATATATTACATAGGTATGCTGTAACTGGTGGATTACAGATAGATATAATCTTCTTGTCAATCCATGAAGTGTTGGTTTGTTTACACGAACCCTAACATTTATGATTTTCGTATATATATACTAAAATCCTAGAATTAACTTGTGGAATCTTAAGGTCATTTGACAAGAATTAAGGTAAAAGTATTTACTGGACAAAAGCAAAGATCAGAATCCCACATCAATTCACAGCAATACAACTGTATCCTATAATTTATCTATGGTTATCACCAAGTCTCTATCCATTAAACTACAAGGAACTAATCCCTAATCGCAATAAGCAGACTATTAAATTTAAAGTATAATCAAGCTCTAGTCATAACCAAAGTAAAATCTGTTACATTTCATCTTCAAGGACTTCCTCAAAATGTTAAATGTAAAGGCTTCTGAGCCTAAAAGTGCAAGTGCACAAGATCAACTCTTCAACGGACACTTAACGCAAAGTGATTCAATGCGATTCTCTATCAGTTGCCTTTCCCAATAACCCATAGCAATGATATCAGCACCATAAAAGCATTAAAGATCGTAAGTGATGGAAAAACGAAGTCCTAAGAAAATGGAATTTACCAGACACAAATCAAATCTATTCAAGCTTCATAAAGTGAATTTATAAAACCCTGTTTCCATGTCCTATACCTTGTTGAATGTTGGAAGCAAGGAAGTAAGGTAACAAGTCTCTAACTGATCAGCAGAACATACCTCACATCCAAAATGAACCCATTTTTCCAGAGGAAACTCAATCTCTACGGATGCTTGTGGAACTTCAGATGATGAAGTGGGGTTGGACAGATCCTGAGCTTCTTTGTACAAGGGAAGTAATGGGAAAAGCATCACTTTCTTCAAATTTATAACAAGAAAAGGATAATTGCCTGAGCCATCGGGGTGCACCTGCATAGCATTGCCCAAATACATTTCGAAGACCGGAAATACAGATGATAAGACACAATCATTTCAAATACTTAATCATAGTACAAAATTATGACGCTTATGAAAACAAAATGCAGGAAAAACGTATATTTACGTGTAATGTGCTAGTTCAAAAGCAATATGAACAAGTGTTCCCTTGTGTAGAAACCTATAGATGATAAAATCATGAAACCTTAGAAACAGCAAAACTCAGAATGCACACCAAAAGCATAATTGAAAATGGGTCACCCTCCTTCTGAGGTCTAATAATGATACAGAAACAAATGCTGCAGCGGACTATACATGATGGATACCAAAGCCGCTTCAAATTATACCCCCTTCTTACAAGTAATCCGTTCAAACATCAATATATAAATATAAAATCTATATATATATATATATATATATATCTCAAAGAAAAAGACTTCAATCACGACATTATTACAAAAAAGCGAAATACAAGACAAGGGTAATAATTCTTAAGCTTCAACTAACAGTCAAACGAACTTTAGACCACCGTAAAAAAAAACAAATACTCCATAAACCCAAAAAAATAAAAATAAAAAATCAATACTTGATGACAATGACAAAAAGGAGAATTGGGTATTGAGTAAAAAGGCTGAAGAAGACAAGTTGAGAGCAACTAAATGGAAAAGAGAGAAAGAAAAGAAGAGCGTAATTAGAGACCTCTTGAAGGACCGTGACTGGGAATGTAGTGGAGTTGGTCAGGTAAATCCAAAAGCAGAGACTAAAACTTCCTTCTTCTGTATCGATTTCAACTCTTAAATCCTTCACTACTGAGTAATTTTCTCCTTCCACGGCTTCATCTACCCCCATGATCAATTTTTTTTTTTTTTTTCTTTTGGGATTCTGAAGCTTGGCTCTGAAAAGAAAGGAGGCAACTTTTCTGCAGTGACCGCGAAATTAAGCGGTTTTTCAATGAGCGCTGTTAACTAACGGAACGGTTGGTGGACTTACTCCGCTGGTTCTCTGAAATGGGGTTAATAATCAGGTGCGACGCGGTTTGAGAGGTAGACTAAAACATTGCCATTATGAAAGTCTAGATGGAACAAAGACATCATGACGTGGATGAATTTTATTGGGTGAAAAGGAACTTCATTTTGCATTGACTAGAGTTGCTTATATATTAGCCTAGGAAGGAAGCGCCTTTTGCTATAACCTCGTAAAGGGTTTTAATGCCTACTAGGAACTTGAACCCCAAATGACCTGTTTGAGATTAACGTAGTAGTATCTAACTATATTTTATTAACTTGTTAGTATAAGATTACTAAATTCCTGATTAGTAAGAAAAATGTATTGTAAAATGTATGTTTTATGAATAATGTTTAAGGGCACATTGTTGCATTAAATCAAAAGCTAATAGAAGATTATGAGTGGCAATTTGTGTCGTGTCGTGTTTAATCTAATTAAATTATGTTACTAACAAGTTAACCTACGTGTCACCTGTTTAATAAAAATGATGTGCAAATTGATGGGTCAAAATGTATATAAATAGTATAATTGTTAGTTTACTCGATTTTTTTAATTAAGTTTTACTATAGTAAGAGAAATTAGTTCATTAGTTTTATGTTTTTTATTTTATCTACAAGAAATTCATGAAAAGATGTTTTTTTTTTAAATAATTATTTAATATAATTTATTAAAAATTTACTTAATCGTGTTAATTCGAGTCAATTTCATGTCAAACAAGTTCAACTAATCGTGCGGATTTTGAGTCATGTTATCATGTTGTGACCTATATTGTAACCCTTATAGAAGATGAATCCTAAACGTAAATTTTATCTGTAAAATTTGTACTTATGATAATGTATAGTATTATGCATCACCAATTTTCTCCGAACTTTGCTAATTTTCAATTGATCATAAAAACAACAAATATATTTGTCGTACGGTGCATAGCACCACAGATTAACCGCTTAGTATTTACATTTGACCATGAGTATTATTATCTAAAGCTTATTTTTGTCACTCTTTCGATGTATGCCCTTAAATAAGATAAAGAATTAATCAATTTCTTTCTCTTATTCTTGTGTGACAAATCATCTCATATTTCAAACACAGCACCTCGTGGTTTAGCAAGTATATTTGTTCCATTTCGCTAAAAATGATGCTTCAAATTCGCACCAAAATCGTTCAAGAGCACAATCCTTCAGGTTTATTTCTTTTTTGCAGAAAGTGATCCTTCAGGTTAGTCAAGACTAATATAAATTGAAAAAGAGCTACTAAGACCTTTATTTTTCATAAAAGGAAAATTTTTCAAAAAAAAAAAACAAAGAAAAAGAAGATGTTAGAATAATAACCAGGCCTGTGAATGCCAATATACAAAGCCATAATGACTGAGATTTGTCTTCTAATGACTGATGGGGCTTTGGAGAAAATATATACATATAGAGGTGAGGTTGGAATTTTTGTTTTTTATGATAGACGAGTATTTTAATTTGGGCTATTAGATTTTAATTTAATGGTTAAAATAATATTAGTAGATTCATCAAAAAAAATTATTATAATTAATATATATATATATATAAATTTATAGAAGGTTACTTAAAACAAAAAAATGGCTAACTTGGTGAGTTGGTCAATTTATTTTTATTTTTTATAAAAAAATGAAACTAGTGAAAAATACTTAATAATTCCTAATCACTCTTAACTATATTATTCGTTGAAAAAAAAAACAATAAAAGATATACAAATTTAAAATTGTTATTTAAGAAAATAACTTATTCATATTATGAAAATTATGCTATTTTAGATTTTACCTTTCGTACAGTAAAAAAAATTTTTTTATGAAATGTTGAAAATACAATAGTACGTATAATTTTAATTTAAAGGTAATTAAAAAATTAAATTTTCAGAAAGGAAATAAATAAAAAAGAATTAGAAATTAATATATTAAATTAGATGACTTGTTATTGCAAGTTTATTTCCAAATTAATCAAAATTTATTTCCAAATTAATCAAACTTACTTATCTGTAAAGAAAAACAAAAATATCCATTAAAAACTCACCATACCCGTAAAATTATTAACTTTTGCTCATTTACATTCCACACACTGTAAACAATCAACAAGTACATAGCGTAATGTGTTATCATATTAATTACACAATCTCATGAGTGAACAAACAAAAAAAAAAAAAAAAAAACCATGAAGAGCAGGAGCTGCAGACATATCCAAAGCGCCTAATTCACCTTTGTAATAATCTTAAACAGATTCTCATATTCTGCTTCCAAAAGACTACGGTTTCTTGATGTCTTCTACTTTGGTTTTAGTTTCAGAGACACACTGCAGAAAATAAGTTACACAACCACATCAAATTTCCAATTAGGTAATTCACTATGAAGAAAAACAGCGCTTTAAGCTAGCTTCTTCCTTTGTGATTACCTGTTGATACAGTAACGCTTTCCGGTGGGCGGCGGGCCGTCGTCGAAGACATGGCCGAGATGAGCGTCACAAACTGCACAAAGAACTTCCTGTCGAGGCATGAAAATGATTGACATGTCCAACTTTGACCTCGCATTGTTTCCTACAGGCTGGTAGTAAGATGGCCAACCAGTTCCACTGTCGAATTTAGTTGATGATCTGCAGAAGAGAGTATATACATATCAGTGTTACGAAAATTTAGTTGCACAAGCAAGAATCTTTGAGTCAAAATATGCAGTCTCAAGGAGAACTTACTCAAATAGAGGTGTGTCACAACAAATGCAATGGTAAGTTCCTGGAGTTTTGGTGTTCCAATACTCCCTAAATATGAAGACCAAAGTAACATTAGAAATTATGAAGTAGATTGACCATAAGTATAAGTCTGCATTAATGAAAATTAGGTGTAAGCATAAGAAGCATTTTCAAAACAAGGTAGCTGAAAGGAGTAACATTTATCGTGTGTGCAGCATGTATAATCTACTAATCCTGATCTGCTGCCTGATCCCCGAAACTAGATATCATTTCCTATAAAATGCATCAGGAATTGACTGATAGATAATTATTTAATGCCCTGGTTATGTTTTCTCGCTGATTTTTAACAAACTAGCAGAAAATTAGGTAGAAATGATATGGCCTTGCATCCTTGCTGCATCTTTTTGCGGGGTCGGGCAGGAGACCCAATTTCTGTGATACAAGTCCAAGCAGCATTCTGCAAAGGAAATGCCCACAACAGCAGTAATGCACTCGGCAACCATAAGTTTCCAGACAAAATTACATAAGAAGATCTGAGGTAGTCTTTCTTTCACGATTTCTCTCATTGTCAGTGATCATTGTTCAAACTCTAGAACAAAAAAGAGGAAAATAAACAGAAACCCAAAAGTTATTAAAAAATTTAAATGCTGAGTCTAGGAGGGAAAGTTCGGCTTGGAGAACTTAATAGATAAGATCAATTAGAATCAATCTTAGTTGATTGGAAATTTGACTCTGTTAGATTGGTCTTAGGGTAACTTCTATATTCATGGCTACACTCCAATAAGAACCTTGGGAGGCTCCATTGGAAAAATCCATAACTCGTCAATACGGCATATTAGACTCGCCACATAATTACAAGGCACGAGCTGCCCTGAAATTACCTGATTACAGGACAGAGAAAGAATAAGTTTAGATAGAGAAAGATTTTCTCTTTCTTTTCTCTACCTTTCTTACATCATTACCTAAGAAATTACAAACAGAAGTGATTAAAATTAGTTCCCTTTCAAAACAAAATAGACAGTATGAAATGCCTGTGTCAACGGAAAGCTAATCAGCATCCGTAAGGAAAAAAGAAAAGTGCTTTCAAAACTAGAAGCCAGACAAAAGTTGCCAGATGAAAATTAAAATGGGATAACAAAATCTTTTGAAATTTCTTTTTCATAAGAACTATTTTAGATGTCAACAGGTCAGTTCAGTCAACCTTCTAACTTTTCACAACAATTGAGGAATCAAAGTCGAAAACTTGACAACAATAGACATCGAATTCTAGAGACATGACACTAACATCTTCAGATGCATAAGATTCAATGATAATCATACCCAATGAATGCCCTCTCCGTTCCCTTTTGACGAGTAATGTAGAATTGTTCCCCAGTCAGCCTCTTCTTCCATTCTTCGTCGCTTAAAGATTTATAGTCAGCTGGAGCGGCCTCTGGAATCAAATGGAAAAAATCGAGCAAGAATTGCAAATTTAGCTTTTCAGACATGTTTAATCTATGTGATACTATCCTCAAACTTAGACGTCCTCTTATATCTGGTCTAAGGAATAAATCTAAAAAACATTACCCGTGTGGCAGCATTCTCAATTCAATTTGTCAAAAACAACAAGATTCATTGCCTTCTCAAACCAGAAAAATGTGAGATATGAAAGAAAGACCATAGAAATGAGTAAAAAAAAAATCAGATAACTAAGATTCTAGAGAGTATAGACAAGATGGTACCGAAAACAGTTACCAAAAAAAAATAAAAAAATCTGAAGGGATACATCTATAAAAATGAAAAGGTGGTGGCATCCTCAATTCAACTTTAATAAATGGTACCAATATTTTCCTTCTCAGACTAGGAAAAAAATGTAAAGATTGACCAGAATATATACGAACAATAATATAGGGACTGAATAGAGTTACCAATGTAAAAATCATATAAACAATATTGATCTCAGCTGAAAAACTCCATATTTCCCAGGCAAGACTCAAAATTAAAGACAGAATGTAAGTAGGTCTAAACTATTTGCTCGTAAGAAAAACCAATTTCCTATGTGGGTTTGTGCGTACTACACTAGAGAAATAAAATAAGCTAAACAATTTCGGTCATATTTATACAAGTGAACAATCTGGCTCAAATTTTAATTAACAAAGAATAATAAGAAAGTTAAGTTAATCCATGAAACCCAGCAAATGAACTATATGAATTCAGTTAAAAGTTTAAGAAAAATGGTGAAAGAAAGAGAGATGAGACCTTGAATGCTGTCAGCTTTTTGAGAAGAAGCAGAGGAACCCATTGCTCGAACCGAGAAGCAAAGCTTTCTGGTTTTGACTAACGACTGGGAACCCAATAGAGAAAGTTTTGATTTTGACCCGAATTGGATATGGGTTATGGAAGAGATTAGAGCTGTTGTGGTTGCTAAGCTTAAACAGAATGAAGCCATTTCAGAGCTTAGACGAAAACTAATACCTTTCTCCAGTGGAATTTGTCAATTGCAATTTTAATTTGACGATTTTTTTCATTTTAGAAAAATGAAAATGCAAATTCTCTTATGGGGGAAGACTTCTCTGATACGAGGAAGAGGTTGATTATGGTGGTCCTCCAATTCTTAATGCTGGCTTGGCTTTTTCGTTGGCGGCAGATTGAGAGCAGGATTTTGATTGGCTAGCTAAATATTGTTGGGTTGGGTTGAAAACACCTGATGACTTTTGTTAACACGTGGCATTTTCTCTGGCAACGAAGATAGAGGCTACTTTGCTGCCACGTTCACAGAATATTGCTCAACGTTGGTGACTGAAATCTAGAAGTTTAGACAGGCCAGCCAATAGAATTCGCCTATTACCAAGAGCTTTATCACAGTCATTACCGACTAGAGAAATAAAGTTGATTTGGAGGATGAAGAAAAATTTTAAATGGGAATCGAATTTAATTCCATTTTTATTCAAAAAAATAAAAAGGTTTAGTGGGAATCTTTTATAAGAGTAATTTTGACACTTGATCCCCTGATCTAAACGAAATTGTGATACGGGGGATTTCTAGTGTACAACCCCAGTTTTTCTTTTTTCTTTATTTTGAGAGGGGGCAAATTCATTCATAAAATGATAAGCCTCCTTCGATATCATAAGCTAGTCAGCTACACAAAAAGGAAAAACACCCAAATAAAATACATCATTATGAAAAAGCAAAGCTTTCCTAGCTAGTCTGTGAGCAACCATATTCTCCTTTCTAGGGACATGAATGCAAGAGCCACTGCCTATTTGTTGGAGAAGTGAATGGATGTCACTTAGACATTGTTGTAGAGAGTTGGAGGGAGAAGAGTGGATCTTTCTTTGTTCTTTGTTTGGTGGGAGGAAGACGAGAAGTGAAGGTGGGAAGTCTCCTTTCGAACCTACAAAATCTCATCCTTTCAATTTTGGAAGGATCGGAGAAAAATGAGTTTAAAAAAAAAAAGAATTGACATATACATCTTCTAAAATAATTATTTAAATAGGTATAATAATAATTTCATGAATAAATAATTTTTATCTTTTTTACTCCCCATTCTTTTTATCAAACAAAATAAAGAGATTATTACACTCATCTCATTCTTTAACTCTTCATCTTTCCTGCTCTTTCTCTTTCCTACCAAACATAAGATTAGAATAGGGCCTAATAATAACCAGTCATTGTTCATTGACACAGCCCATACTATATTCATGGGGTCGCTTTGGATGACTTGGATAGCCATATTATTCTGTTTTGCAAAACAAAGACCTTCATGGATAGCTAAAACTTCTACTGTGAGAGTCGACAAGACCTGCTCGTTTGACCGAGGATACACCTAGCACAATACCAATTGAATCACAAATGGTAGCACCTAGGCCAATATTACACTTTTGGCAAACACAGTTGCATCAACATTTAAACACAATAACTCAATTGGAGGAGCTCTCCATCTTCGTGTGATTTGGTGAGTGGGTACAAAGGCAGTCTCGAGCTGAACAAAGACCTGCTTAAATTATACCAGCTGCAAGCCAGCTTCCTACTGAATAGCCTTAGAAGCTCAACAATAATTGTCGTGAATGAAATTATTTCTCTTAAGCCAGAGTTGCCAAATTATTATACAGAACATCTCCATATCTGCCTTATTAAACTTGTTGAACATATCAATAGCGAGAAATTATTTGCTTTCCATGACTAGAGAAACTCCCAGAAGCAACTGCTCGACCAACAGTCTATCAAGAATGCATAATAAATAAGAGCATGAATAGTAGATTCGTCGTCAGTATGACATCATTGACAAAAGCTAGAATTTGTAACAATGCTCTTCTTTAGAGCCCCATAAGTTGGAATGATCTCATGAAACTTTTGCCAGATGAAAATTTTTATTTTGAGAGGTATTTTTAGGCTCTAAAGGCAATTCCACCACTTTCTGTCCCCAGCCATCGTGGAGGACTCACCCTTTGAAAAGAAATGCCAACCAATTTTGTATCCAAAGTGAACTGAGTATTTTCCACCCTCTTCATAATGCCAAATGAGTTTATCTTCTTTTTGATTCAAGCCAAGAGGAATTTTGAGGATACAATCATGATCTATTAGCCAAAACACACTATCTAGACAAGCTATGTTCCAATGGCCTTGATCAAGAACAATGTAATCAACCACTTTCCAACCCCCATTAGCATCAGTCCTCATAGTGATCAGTTTAAAAGTGTGAGGCCATGGTATCTAGGGGTCATCAAAGATATTCACAGTGATACCATCACCAATACACCATCTAAGACCTAACTTTATGAGTTCTTGGCCCCAAATAATAATTTTCCAAAAGTACGAGGGATTGTTACCAATTCCAACTGAAAAAAAGTCATATCTAGGGAAGTATTTTGATTCAAG
The DNA here is from genome assembly GCA_002914805.1 of Parasponia andersonii. Classification (NCBI taxonomy): domain Eukaryota; kingdom Viridiplantae; phylum Streptophyta; class Magnoliopsida; order Rosales; family Cannabaceae; genus Trema; species Trema andersonii. The sequence goes on from JXTB01000054.1 coordinate 820,440, forward strand.
AGGTGAGTCATGAGAGAGCCAAGATTCTCAATAAGTCGCCACCTTTGCTTAGCTATTAATGCTTGTTTGAACATACACAAATCCTTGAAACCCATTCCATTGTCTTTTTTCGTTTGACAGAGTTTGCTCCACCTCCACCAAAAATGAGCTACCATTGATTAAATGTCCTCACATAATGAAGATAGGAGTTTGAAGATACCCATAGAGTAGGTGGGAATTGATAAGGCCACAGATTTGATGAGAATTTTACAGTCATCTATTAAGAAGAGTTTTCCTTTCCAAAATTGAAGTTTTTTCCATACTATGTCTTTAATGGCTTGGAAGGTATCTCACTTGTTTTTGCCAATAATGCAAGTGAGGCCAAGGTATTTGTCATGTGTCTTGCTATTACTGAGCCCATGGCAATCTTGAATTGAATTCCTAGTTTCTATCCTCACATTTTGGATGTATATGATAGCATATTTGCTCATATTAATTACTTGACCAGAGGCTACCTCATATACGAAAAATATCCTTGATAGAATGACATTCCAGATACTCTGATTTACAAAAAGTAAGGCTATCGTCAGTGAAGAAGAGATGACTGACTCTCAAGCCATTTCTAGTACAACCAATACCTGTTATTAATTTTCTTTTCTCAGCTTCAACTAGTAAAGAGGATAGTTCTTCAGCATAAAGAAGGAACATATACGGAAAAAGGGGCAACCTGTTGGAGCCCTCTACAAGGTCGAACAGTACCGCTAGCATTGCCATTTAAAAGAAAAGTGAATTCAGGTGTAGATATACAATCTATGATCAACCTCCTCCATCTATAACTGAATCCCATTTTTGTCATTACAGCATTAATAAAAGCACCACTCCACTCGAACATAAGCTTTACTTATATCAAGTTTGAGACACAACCAGCTTTTCTGCCCATTGTATTTTTCTCTTCGTCGAATGAATAGGCTCAAAAGCTATTTTCACATTATCAGTGATAAGATGACCTGGCACAAATGCATTCTGTGTGTCGTAGATGATATGACTAAGAACATGCTTGAGTCTGTTAGCCAAAATTTTAGAGATCAATTTATAAACGATATTACAAAGACTAATAGGATGATAGTTCGATACCTTCCTTAGAGATTTGACTTTTGGAATCAGTATCACAAATGTCTTATTGAGAGCCTTCACGGAAGTTTCCATTAGCCCAAGGTTGACTACTTAAGAGGGGGTGAATTGGATTTTAAAATTTTTTAAGAAAATTTTCAACTATATAAAATCATAGACTACTCTTTTAAAACTTTTAAGCTAAATTAATAATAATACTAAATATATAATAATAATACGAAGTAAATTAAGTACACCAAACATCAAATACATAATCAAATAAATTTTAATAAAGTGAAAAGTATAAAGATAGAAAAAATGTATTACGAAGTTCGACAAACACGATGGTTTGCCTAAGTCTCTGGCCCTCAGTAGCTTGCTTTGAGTTTCCACTATCGGATCAAGATTGTGGGCTTAACCGACCCTTGTACAAATAGAGTGAATTCTTTTTAGGTTCATCCATGCCCTTATAATAGTTTTGACTCTGGCTCTATCACGCTTATCATAAATTATTTTTACTCCGGTGACAACCTCATTTATACTCAGGTTATTTAGACTCTAGTAGCAACCTCACCTAAATCAGATTGTTTAAACTCCAGTAGTAACCTCACCTCACAATTACAATTTTTTTTTTTTTTTTTTTGAATCTCTCTAATGAAAGCATTTGATACAAGGTAAGCTTTCAGAAAATATATGTAAACACAAGATATGATCTAGTTTAACTCAATTAATTTTTGTGAAAATGTAGATTTGAAAGTCTTAGATCACAAAAATTGATTTGAACAACTTGAATATATGATATAAGCAATGTAAGGATATTTAAAATTTATTTCAAGTGTTATAAAAGCTTCTATTTATAGACTTGAATGAAAACTAGCTGTTTTAGAACGTTTGATAGACATACTATCAATTTTGATAAACCGAAAATACTAGTCGTTGAAAGTGCAGTTCTAACTGTTAAATTTAAAAATCTGTAGACAATTGGACAGAGAATCGGTAAACTAAAAACAGGAATCGATGTGCCAAAAATACCATAGAGCATGTTTTGATTTTTATTTTAAGTCTTTTTCTATTCTTTTCAAACTTGTGGCTTCTTAAATTGATTTTTATGAAATATGGATACTATAGAAATTCATAAATCAATTTAAAACTTGTGTAAAATAAATTTTCAAACTTTAATTGAAGATAAACTAGTTTGACTGCATTAGTTTGAAATTTTCTATTTTTAGAAAAATTTGAGCCATTAAGATCATATTATATATAAATATGTATTCAAATACAAGAACTAAATATTTAATCTTTGCTAGTCTAAATCTTGTATTCTTGATCTCTATCTTCAAGTTCTTTTCCGTAATCCATCTTTAAGCTTAATTCTACTAAGTCCAATATATATTTATTTTCAAGCTTGATTCCTTGATCAACTTGAGTTAGAACTTTTAAAGGTATTTCGCTATACACTCGAGTTAAATCATTAGTACTAAATCAAATATTTGTTATGTCACGACCCAAAACCCAGACTAGTAGCAGAAGGAGAATTTCACAAATGTGGAAAATTTCTAAATTTATTTGAAAAGTATGGAAAAGTTTTAGTTTTTATAAACAGTCTATTTAAATAAAATAATCGGAATTTCATCTCGTGAACCACTCCCACAGTTCGTATACACCATCAAAAATAGACCGAATAATAATTGAAAAACATGAAATCAAATATAAGTTCAAGCATCACCATCATCCACAACAAAAGTCAAATCCCAGAATGACATACATAAGTTCACAGACAAAATAGAAAGCAGTAAATCTAGGTTCAATACTAATAGAAAGCCCAAACAATCCAAACACCAAGACAACAAGCTTCTAGCATTACCAAGAGACGAACTGCAATCAAGATGACCTCTTACTCCTCTTGATCACCAAGATCGCACTGTTCACCACTTGAGGAAGAAGGTAGAAGGGGTGAACATAAAATGTCCAGTAGGAAAAATAATTACCCGGACGAAAATATTTTAGTGATGAAGAATTCCTGCATAGTTAGTTTAGTCCAAAACATACATATATATATATATATATATAATCCAAACCGGAAATCCATACATATATAAAAGTAGTGTAATCAAAACCATTCAATCCATATACACATGACATAAATCAACTCATACCCATAAGCTCTCATCTTCTCATCTGTGGAAACCCAGGATGATGGCACTAAGTATGCCTAACAACCTGCCTAATACCTAAGCGCATATCTGGAGGGGATACCCGTGTGTCGCCTACCAAACTTGGAGGGGCAACCGAATTGCTTACGCCTGCCAAATGGGGAGGTAATCAGAAGTAACAAAACCCCATGTGATTTTACGGACTCTCACCGACAGTGGGGCACACAGCGCTATACTGTAAACTCACGATACTAACACAGTGCTCATGTATGATCCTATGATACGTATAATACAGAATTGAAGTGTGAAAATAATCATACTCTGGTTTTGCAGTAAAATCAGCATACTAGGTTTTTATAGAAAAATAGGTAGCATAATGGACCTATTTTTAATATACCCAAAATAACTTACACTCAGAAAATTCTCAGATTAATACAGTATATATCTCATACAACCAATTCTCATCACAGATATTTAAATAGTTTAGAAATCACATTTGTTCTCACATATTGTAGAAAGTAAGTCTTATTCAAAAACGATTTAAAACAGAGGTAATTGAATCCCTACCTCGCTCGAATAGCAATACCACGTTATTGAATCCTCAAAGTGTCGTTGACGATCTTCCGAAGGGTCGAGAACCAATTCCAAGCCCTTGATCGTCCTATTACGAAAAACCAACTTCTCACCGGAGCTTCAATTCCACAAACAGACCTCTTCACTAAATTCCTAGCACCAAAAATAGCTATGTTAGACATATAACTTGTCCAATTCGAGTCCGAGCCCACATCGGACCGGTGACACGTAAATCGAGGCAAATCTCGACCGTCTGATTTCGATTTCTGTGTCGGTCACCAAACATAGGCAATATATATATCTATCAAACTTCTCTATTTTCCGAATACAATCCAAAAATGACAACAAAAATATAATTCAACGACCGGATCAAAAAGTTTACCTTAAACTCAAAATACACAAAAATAGCAACTTTCAATCCGAGCAAAATGGGATTGAGATATATATACCTTGATGATTCTTGCGACGAGACGAATCCAACGGGACCGGTTAGAGGTCGAATGGTGGCTGGAATCATCGCTGGTGATCAAAAATCTGATTCGGCCTCTTGGAGCTTTTCCAGGGTTGCAGGCGACCGAGGACGGACGGCGCGGGTTCGGCGTCGCACGGGGAAGCTTCGCCGATCGGTGGTGCGGGCAGACGACAGCGACGGTGCCTCCTGCAGCGGTCTGGCATCGGCGGCAGAGAGAGGTTCGAGAGAGAGAGAGAGAGAGATCGGGAGGGAAGATAGAGAGAGAGATATAGGGCTGTGTATTTTTTCAAAAATTGCACATAAGTCCCCAAAATTTCAAATCTCTTTCAAATCAGTCCCCCAAAATTTATAATTTAGTCTTTCTGCACAAAAATTTTGCAAATTGATCTCCCCAATATTATATCCGGAAAATTGGTAAAATATCCAAATTACCCTCCCAGAATCCGGGTTTTTACATTCTTCCCTCCTTAAAAGAATTTCATCCCGAAATTTAAAGTACAAGTCAAGGTTTACATCTCAATACAACTTCTGACTGTAGGTGAAAAAAATGAGGGTATTTCTCGTACATCTCCATCTCGAGTTCCTAAGTAGCCTCGTTTTCTTTGTGATGTTTTCGAAGTACTTTGACAAGAGGAATCTCTCTGTTACGAAGCACCTTCAATTCTCTAGCCAATAAATGAACATACTACTCTTCATAGGATACATCTTCTTGGATTGGTACATGCATGTACTGACCAACATGAGATGGGTCTGGCCTGTACTTCTTCAATATCGACACGTGAAACACACTATGCACGTGACTCAACTATGCAGGCAGATTCAAGCGATACGCCACTGGTCCTATTCTCTCTGTGATCTCAAAGGGACTAATATATCTTAGAGTAAGCTTACCCTTAACCCCAAATCTTGAAACACCTCACCTTAGAGTCACTTTCAAGAATACGAAATTACCAGTATCGAACTCTACCTCACACCTCTTTGGGTTAGCGTAACTCTTCTGACGACTCTGAATCTCATTGAGTCTCTCTTGGATACCCTTGATCTTCTCAGTAGTCTATTCAATCAGTTCAGGTCTAAGAGTAACATGCTCTTCAGGTTCCGCCCAACACAAAGGCAATCTACACGGCTTTCTATACAACACTTTATATGGAGCCACACCCATACTGGTCTGGTAACTGTTATTATAAGCAAATTCCACCAAAAGAAGATGATCATCCAAATTCCCACCAAAATTCAGTATACAACAACGTAGAGAATCTGAATGGTTCTTTCAGACTGACCGTCTGACTCAGGATGGTAAGCTGTACTGATATCCAACTGCTTACCCAACATATTTTGCAAGGCTCTCCAAAACTTAGAAGTGAACCTCGGATCTCTGTTGGAGACTATGCTTGAAGGCACACCATGTAAGCGTATGATGTTCTCCATATACAATCTACTGAGCCTAGTAAGTGAGTAGTCCATCCGAATCGGTATAAAGTGAGCACTCTTCGACAACCGATCGACTACTACCCAAACTACGTCATTCTTTCTCAAGGTCTTCAGTAAACTAGTCACAAAGTCCATCGTGATCTTATCCCACTTCCATTCCAGAATTGGCAACGACTGAAGTAATCCAGCTGGTCTCTGGTATTCAGCCTTGACTTGTTGACAAGTCAAATACTTAGCCACAAAAATAGCTACATTCTTCTTCATACCTTTCCACTAATACTGCCGCTTCAAGTCTCGGTACATCTTGGTACTACCCGAATGTATTGCGAACCTTGATTTGTGAGCCTCAGTTAGAATGGTTTCTCGAATATTAGGGTCATTAACGACAACCAACTTCCCATTCAAAAGCAAAAACTCTTCTCTGTTAGTGCTTTAACCATCTAACTGTTCACCATTCTGAAGCCGGTTCTAGATTATCTTCAACTCTCTGTCTTGCCACTGACTCCGCTGGATAGTCTTGAGAAGAGATGGTGAAATCACAATGTTGCTCAGATAAGCAACCCCTTCATTCTCGAAGTACTGCAAGTTGTAGTCACCAATCGTAACTGAGTTCCTCCAATCTTCAAATACCAGTGCAGCTAGTGCACCATGAGGCTTCCTACTCAGTGCATCAACTACAACATTGGCCTTACCAGGATGATACTGTAGGTCGAAGTCATAATCCTCTATATACTCAACCCATCTTTGCTGTCTCAAGTTCAGATCCTTCTGAGTAAAGAGATACTTTAAACTCTTTATGATCAGAGAATATGTCGAACTTCACACCATACAGGTAACATCGCCAAATCTTCAAGGCAAAGATCACTGCTGCAAGTTCCAGATCATGGGTATGATAGTTCCTTTCATATGGCTTCAACTGACGAGAAGCATAAGCCACAACTCGACCATTCTGCATCAAGACATATCCCAAACTCGTCTTCGAAGCATCGGTATACACCACATAAAGCTCGTTACTGTCAGGAACAGTACGAACTGGTGCGGTGGTTAAACTCTGCTTCGACCTGACAAAAGCTTCTTCACTTTCGTGATCCCAAACAAACTTGACGTCCTTCCTGGTCAACTTCGTCAAAGGCAAAGCAATTCTCGAGAAATCTTGCACAAAATGGCAGTAGTAGCCAGCCAATCCAAGGAAACAACTGAGGCATAAGGAGTCTAAAAGTTCTGAGTAAAACCCTGAGAGCCGTACTGATGCTGATAAGGCCGAGGGGAAGTAAAAGCCTGCGAAACTTGCAGCCAGGATCGATGCTATCGGACTACCTCCTTCTAAATCTTCCGTACGATATGGCAGACGTCCAGGCAAAGTCAGAAGGGGTATTCAGGGTGCTGGAAAGCCACCAGAAGGCGCCCAAGACCTCTACCGTAATAACAACAATGCTGGTACAGCCCTCGGCCCCGCAAGGGGCGAAGAGGCCCTCACCGGGCCAAGGGCTGGCTCCGAAGCAGGAAGTCTCTATCCAGGACGGTCAGAAGGGTGGCAAGAGGAGGAAGACATCCCGTGACCCTCTGCCAAAGTATGAGCTCAACACGCCGATCGACGTGATCTACCTCCAAAACAAGGACATGGGCATTTTCAAAGACCCACCCAAATCTGGCGTTCCTGAGCATATGAAGTACAGGAACAGGTATTGCCAGTTCCACAAAGACTTCGGGCCCGACACCGTCCACTGCCACAACCTTTACGCTCAGGTTATGATGGCGATCCACGCTGGCAGATTGAAGCAGTACGTGAAAACTGGCGGAACCCAGCTGCTGGAAGACATCACCAGGCCCAAGCCTCTGGGCCGGGAGAGTAGACCCTGAGGATAGTGCCAACCATTGTGGGCAGACCAAAGCTGACCCAGGATCAAGAGGAAAAAGAAAGATGCCTTAAAAGAGCTGAGGGTAGGGTGAAGCGCTTGAGGGGGATGGGCCACTCCGTCAACCACTTGATGTCAGGAGAAAGCTGCACATCCGCCGCCTCTATCATTTTCACCCAGCAAGATCTAACTACAGTGCGCTATCCTCACGACGATCCCTTAGTGATTAAACTGCAGATCGGCTCCGCATTGGTCAGAAGGGTCCTGGTTGATGGTGGAAGCAGCGTCGATATCCTATTCCTCAGCACATTCGAGAATATGGGTTTGGATAGAAGTGCACTCAGGCCGACCTATCAACTGCTGTTCACTTTCGATAGCACAAGGGTCTACCCATTGTGACCCTTAATGTCTGCGCAGCTGAGAGATGCCTGGACGTGGATTTCATCGTCATCGACTGCTAGTCCTCCTTCAACATCATCATGGGAAGGGGATGGATCTACGCCATGCATCAGGTCACTTCCACCCTCCACCAGGTCTTAAAATGTCAATCAAAAGACGGTACGTACACGATTGACATCAAGGGAGACCAGGCCTCCGCAAAAAAAAAGCTTTTCAGCCGCCCTGAGGGGAGCCGACGCTAGCGCAAGCGCCGCAATAAGGGGCGGATAGCAATCAAAGGACCGCCTGCCAGCGTACATGAGGCGAATCGAAGAAGAGTCTGACGGTCTGGAATCCACGATCGAGGAGCTGGTAGCAGTCCCTTTGAAAGAGGAAGAACCGGCGAAGGTGATTCTAATCAGGGCCTTATTACCCGAGGAGCAAAAGAACGAAATGTTGGGATTCCTGAAGTGGAATGAGGACGTCTTCGCGTGGTCCCACGATGATATGCCCTGGATAGACCCCGCACACTCCTGCCACCGGCTGAACATAGATCCCCATTTCCCTTCAGTCAGACAGAAACCCCGAAGGTTCGTACCAAAGAAAAACAGGGCGATCAACAAGGAGGTAGAAAAGCTGCTGGAGAGCGGTCTGATCAGGGAATGCATATACCCGCGATGGGTCTCCAACCTGGTAGTGGTGAAAAAGAAAAACAGCGACGATCCTATTTGCATAGATTTCACCAACCTGAATAAGGCCTGCCCGAAGGATAGTTTCCCCCTGCTAAGAATCGACCAAATGGTAGATGCGACGGTGGGATTCAATAGGATGAGCTTTCTGGATGCCTACTCTAGATACAACTAGATCCCCCTGTACACAGAAGACCAAATCCACAAGGCTTTTATCACAGAGCGAGGTCTGTACTGCTACAGGTATATGCCATTTGGCCTGAAGAACGCAGGGGCAACCTACCAGAGGTTCATGAATAAAATGTTCGCCAGGCTACTGGAAAAGACTATGGAGGTCTACATCGACGATATGGTCGTGAAGAGCAGGGAGGATTCAGACCATCTGAGGCACCTAGACGAATGTTTTCAGATTCTGAGGCAACATCAGATGCGTTTGAATCCCAAGAAGTGTGCGTTCGAGGTATCCTCTGGGCAATTCTTGGGGCATATCGTGAGCTGGAGGGGTATTGAGGCAAACCCGACCCAGCTGACCTCGATCGCGAATGTGCAGAGACCCTCATCCGTCCGAGAGGTCCAACGCCTGGCCAGGAAGGTAGCCGCTCTCAGCTGATTCGTATCCAAGATGTCCGACCGATGCAAGCCTTTCTTCCAATACTTGAAGAAAAGCTCTACTGCCATCTGGGGAGAAGAACAGGACAGGGCACTAGCAGACCTCAAGCTGTATCTGAGTCACCCACGTATCCTGGCTTCCCCGGCAGAGGAGAGCGTCTGTACACCTATTTAGCAGTGTCTGAAGTAGCGGTCAGTGCCGTACTATTCATCGAGGAAGATGGTAAACAAAAACCGGTGTTTTATATAAGCCGCATGCTCCTAGATGCCGAAACCCGATATAGTGTGGCAGAAAAGCTGGTCCTCGCTCTAGTCAACGCTAAAAAGAAACTCCGGCAGTATTTTGAGGCGCACTCGGTCACTGTGTATACGAATTTCCCTATCCGTCAAATCTTGGCTAAACTAGACCTTTCGGGACGACTAACCAAATGGGCCATCGAGCTGGGGATATACGATATTGAATATCAGCCTCGAACGGCAAAGAAAGGACAGGTCATGGCAGATTTTCTGGTGGAAATCGAATCCTTTGGCGAGCAGCACGACCCGAATCAGATGTCTCAACTTCACCCCCCTTCAGCCTGGACGCTTGACACGAACGGATCCACGAATGCCTCAGGGTCGGGTATCGGGATAGTGTTGAAGACCCCAACGGGTCTCAGAGTTGAGAAAGCATTGAGGCTCGGCTTCCAAGCGACTAACAACGAGGCGGAGTACGAGGCACTGTTGCAAGGCCTTGAGTTGGCACTACACTTCGGAGTAGAGAGCATCGCCGTAAAGACCGACTCACAGTTGATCGTGGGTCAGGTTAGGGGAGACTTCGAAGTAAAAGAACCGAGGTTGCACAGGTACTTCTCCAAGGTGATGGGGGCAAAAGCTCGCTTTGGCAATTTCAATATCGAACCGATCCCTAGGGAGATGAACCAGAGGGCTGACGGGCTAGCTAAGAGTGCATCAATCAGGGGCACCACTGAAAGCATAGAAGTCCTCTTAGAAGGTAGGAGCATGGAGGACTCCCCGCAGACCCCTGTACACCATGTGTTTGCAACCGGCGCTGCTGACGAATGGTGGATGAAGCCCATCACACAGTATTTGACATTGGGGAACTTACCCGCAGACCCTTGGGAAGCGAGGTCAGTCAGATAAAGGCCGCTAGGTACTCGATGGTGGGTGAACAATTATACAGGAGATCGACAATGGGTCCGATGCTATGCTGCATAGGCCCAGTCGAAGTGCAAAAACTGATGGAGGAAATCCACGAGGGAGTATGTGGCAACCACTCTGGTGGGCGCAGCCTCGCCCACAAGGCTCTAACGGCCGGATACTTTTGGCCATACATGATGGCGGAGACAGCCAAATTCGTAAAAAAATGTGATAAATGCCAGAGGTTCGCCCCGATGAAACGTCAGCCCGCGGAGATTCTTCATTCGAACATAACTCTTAGGCCGTTTGCCAAGTGGGGTCTAGATATCATCGGAGAGCTCTCCAGAAGTCCAGGAGGAAAGAGATACGTCCTGCTGGCCATGGACTATTTCACCAAGTGGGTAGAGGCCGAAGCCTACACGACAGTTAATAAGGCAGACACGATTAACTTCATCTGGAAGAACATAATCTGCCAATTCGGGATCCCGAAAGAGACACACACTGACCATGGCACGCAGTTCCAAAATGCTAAGCTTAAGGAGTTGTGCGAGCTGTATGATATAAGGCTTAGTTTCTCTTCTGTGAACTACCCTCAGGGGAACGGTCAAGCAGAGGCGACGAACAAAGCCATATTCAGTAACATCAAAAAGAACTTGCAAGAGGCTAAAGGCAAGTGGTTAGAAGAACTTTTAGCCATTATGTGGGCCCATCGAACCACAGAGCGGAGGTCTACTAGGAGAACGTCATTCACCATGGTCTACGGATCAGAGGCTGTGATCCCGACCGAGGTCGGCCTCCCGACCCTCCACTCCGAAGTGGTAAAAGATGCCCCCCTAAACGAGCGCCAGTTAAGCCGTAACACAGATCTCCTGGAAGAAACGAGAAACATGGGCTTGGTCTACCTGGCTTCATACCACCAGCAGGCTAGGTCCTACTACGCGAAAAAGGTTAGTGCCCGATGATTTAACGCCGGGGATTGGGTCCTGAAAGCCAGAACAGAGAATTCCTCGAAACTGGACTCCAATTGGATCGGACCCTATGAGGTAATCAAAGCGCTCGACAATGGTGTATATATCCCGAAGGAACTCAAAACGGGGAAAAATGTGCCGAACACGTGGAATGCTCAGCACTTGAAAAAGTATCACGTGTAAGGCACATACATATGATGTAAGACCATGTGAATGTCTATTTTATTGAAAAACCTAAATCTTACACAGGTTAAGTTCTTTTTTCCGCATAGATTTATCTTTGGGGTTGCTATGGAAAAGGGGTCTGCCCACAACGGCAGAACCCACACACTATCTACGCATAACACCCATATGAGTGTTCGTATTATTATAAAACTTAATTTTGGAACAGGTTAAGGTCTTCTTGGAAAAGGGTCTGCCCTCACTGGCAGACCCGACGCTTCAGTTGCACGAACAAAAGATACCAGGCTGCTACGGAAGAGGGTCTGCCCACAGTGGCAGACCTAAAATTTTGTTTGCGCAGGCTAAAAATACTACCAGACTGCCACCGGAAAGGGCCTTCCACAGTTGCGGACCATACGCACTATTCGCGCAATCAATGCTCGCATTCTGGGACTCACGTCGCCTGCCGATGACCCGAGAAAATGTGCGAAGAGGAAACTGCTGCGCACCAAAAACTTGCCAGCAGACCTCAATGCTCGCACTTTGGGACTCACGTCGCACATCGACGACCCGAGAAAATGTGCGAAGAGGAAACTGCTGCGTACCAAAAACTTGCCAGCAGACCTCAAACGCTCGTACTCTGGGACTCACGTCGCTCGTCGACGACCCGAGAAAACGTGCGAAGAGGAAACTGCTGCGCAACAAAAACTTACCAGCAGACCTCAAAAATGCTTGCACTCTGGGACCCATGTCGCTCGTCGACGGCCCGAGAAAACGTGCGAAGAGTAAACTGCTGTGCAACCAAAAACTTGCCAGTAGATCTTAAAAACGCTCGCACTCTGGGACTCACGTCGCTCGTCGACGACCCGAGAAAACGTGCGAAGAGTAAACTGCTGTGCAACCAAAAATTTGCCAGCATATCTCAAAAACGCTCGCACTCTGGGACTCACGTCGCTCGTCGACGACCGGAGAAAATGTGCGAAGAGTAAACTGCTGTACAACCAAAAACTTGTCAGCAGATCTCAAAAATGCTCGCACTCTGGGACTCACGTCGCTCGTCGACAACCCGAGAAAATGTGCAAAGAGTAAACTGTTGTGCAACCAAAAACTTACCAGTAGACCTCAAAAATGCTCGCACTATGGGACTCACGTTGCTCGTCGATGACCCGAGAAAACGTGCGAAGAGGAAATAATTGCGCACCAAAAACTTGCCAGCAAACCTCGAAAATGATCGTACTCTGGGAATCGAATCATGCAACAAAACACTTGTCGATGACCCAAAACGTACGAAGAGAAAAGGGGTGTGCAACCAAAAAGCATGCCAGCGGACCCCTCAAGGAACACTTTTAACTACGCAAAGAGCTAAAAGAAAGCAGGGTCGAGATCCACCCATTGGAAGTGGACCCTCCCTAAGGAATGTTTTGGCTACGCGAAGAGTTAAAGGGAAACAGACTCTAGCCAGGGGATGATGTATTTTTGCATGATCAGGGTGTGAACGGATTTGGAGTCTACCCGTTGGAAGTAATCCAGAACCAAACCAAACGTGAAGACAAAAGTCAAAATTAAAGCTTGTTTATTATGTCCTAAAAGTACAAAGCGCGCGGTTAATAGTGGTGAGCACTCATGAATCCTACTTGTGGGATACAGGTCTAGTGCAGACTCTTAAGGAGATGTCGGAGTGATAATGCCCTGTCTATTCCCGGTAAGAGCCAAGCCCAGGCCTTCTCCTTTGTAGCGACGGGTCCAAACAATGGTTGACCAATCTTTGGAGCTAGTTTCGAGCACGGTCCCACTTGGGGTCGGAAAAATCCAGCCACACACGTGGATCGAACTCTGCCAAAATAAGTTATAACAAGAGTTATACCTCCATGAAACCGGATGATTCAAAACTTGCACCCCTATCTCTAGAACTAATCTTGGCAGTCATGACCCAAGGAAGACTCACTAATAGTCCGAAATCGAGTCCATACAATTATTTATAAAGACGGTCGGACGCGGTCAACAAAGAAAAAGAAAACAGACTAAGGAGAATTGCTCGATTCTTATTATTTGTTTGAAGGATTACAACGGAGGTCAGCATTACAAATGTACAAAGTTAGAGACCCTAGTTACCTCCGTCTATGGGAGCGCAGCCAGTCCCGATGCTGGGACCGGCCCCGGTGGAGGGTGGAGTGGCAGGGTCAGATTCGTCACTAGATACAATGACCGCGCCAGACCCTTCACCAGTTGAGACCCCAAGGCTAGGCTGAATATCAAGGGCTTCTAGAGTTCGATCTAGCGAACTAGAAGTGGGGACAAGCTTTATGGCACCAGGAGCAGATATAAAGGGCCCATCCTTTTCCGCGGCAAGCATCTCCAGCACGTCAGCTGGGTACGTGATTCTGATCTCGTCCCCGAGCTGCTGCATATAGTGCTTGACGGAGTAATGGTCCCTCTCGATGCCTTTCTAATCGTCAAATTGGTCTGGCATCACCACCTCAGCGTGGTTTTCAAACTCTCTATTCTCCCAGCCAGACCTGTAACTTTCCACAGAAAGGACGTCCACCTGCCTCTGGTACCTTGTCTTTAATTTCTCCGCGTCTGCCATCCTATCTTTCAGTGCCGCCAACCTGAGCTCCGCCTGTCGCTGCGATAAGTCGACCAATAAAGAGTTAATACCAGCGAGGTACTCACAGTGTTTGCGAGACATCTCCACCTGAGCACCCATCAGATTTTTGTGGTCCAAAAAGAGATATCGGTTTATCTCATGGGACCGGTCAAGTCTGCGTTGCAGAGCATGGGCCTTTAGCTTGGCTACCGCCTCGGCTTTTCTTACTTCCTTGTCATTCTCAACAGCCTGGTTACGAGCAATGAAGGCCAGTCCCATCTCTGCCCCCGCACTCTGTAGCTCTTGCTCCTTGATCCTCAGCTCGTCATGGGCCAGTCTGGCGGCTTTGGATTGGGCAAGTTTGTCAGCCTCCGCCTGAGCTAGTCTCGTAGCCAGCTCCTCGCGTCTGGTCCTCTCAACATTCAGAGTGTGAGCCACCACGCTACTGATCCTCGCCTTCTCGAGGCTCTGATATACATCGAAGTCAGACCTCAATTCGGCGAGGGCAGCCTCGCTGTGCTCGGCCAGTGCAGAATGGGAACTCAGCTCCTCGGTCAGATCCCTGATGCGAGAAGAGTAGAAGGACTAGATGGCAGACAGCTGCAAGTTAAACAACAAAGGAGGAGTCAGCATTTACCAAAGATGTTGAAAAACATAGAAGTAACCGAGTGTAACAAACCTGCGCGAAGGTATGGGTGGTGACGATCTCGACATTCTCCGACGTGAGCGCCTCCAGCTCCGGCTCCATGGCTGGACCCTCCCTTTGGGTATCGCCCACACCCGGGGAACACGGCCTCACCCTGCTGGCCACAAGGGCATCCTCTCTGCCCGCCGGGCATGACTCAAAGGCAATGGCGATAGGGACTGAGGGAAGTCCGGTGCCATCAGGAGCGCCATCGGCCACGGTGGGAGGCGGTGCACCTCCTCTGGGCTGGCTGCTGCGTACTGACTGTTTTCTCCTTAAAAGGGTCAGCGTCGCCCCATCGTCATCACTGTCAGACGAAAGGTTGACCTTGCCCCTCTTCTCCACCCGGCCCTCTTCTTCGTTAGATGAGCCGACCTCACATTGCCGCTTTGTAGGGACTGGGGGAAGGGAGGGTAGTCTGGATTTCAATCTCGGAGCTCCTCTACTAAGCTCGGTGATCTCTGCACCGAGGCTAACAACACTCGATTTCGAACCTGAGTCAGGAGTGGACAAGATTGCTATAGCTGACCCCCCAGCCGGACTTGGCGTCGTCTCTTCCCCACGCACGATTTGGGTGTCGGAGCGGGGGACCGTTAGCCTTTCTCCTCCTGAGAGCACCACGAGGCACTGGCCAGCGGGTGCCTTGGCGTGAGCCTTATGTGCCGCGG
This sequence comes from Parasponia andersonii, assembly GCA_002914805.1. Taxonomy (NCBI): domain Eukaryota; kingdom Viridiplantae; phylum Streptophyta; class Magnoliopsida; order Rosales; family Cannabaceae; genus Trema; species Trema andersonii. The sequence goes on from JXTB01000054.1 coordinate 835,900, forward strand.
CTCCCCCCTTAACGGGTGAGGGGCCAGCCGACGGGCCCGTCTTAGAACCTACGAAGAAAGAATAATGAAATTAGCTCACGGCCGCAGTCCGACCCACAAGGCTCAAAGATGTGAAAATGAACTTACCCCTAGCCCTCTTGGGGGCGGCGTTTTCTTCTTTGCGGAGCCTGACGAACTCCTCGGCTACAAGCCTCACGGCCTCCTCAAGCTCATGGTTGGACGGCGCCACCAGATCGTTGGTGCCCGCCAACTGTCTTGAAGCCGTAACCTGCCGACTCACCATGGTGATCCGGTCATTTTCGTCCCAGCGAAATCGGCTCAGGTCAGAGGCGTCGAGTCGACTCCGCAGATGTTTGGTGATGGCCTAGGTATCCAAGGGGAATGGGAGGTATGAAAATATCCTGGGCATCAAGTTCATCGTTAGGGGGTTAAGGACGGCCTGAATGTGCCTGTATTCCCTTAGAGAGCCGAAGATTATGATCCCCTCCAGACCTTTGAGCTGCCCTGCCGACAGGTGCGACTCAAACCTATTTTCTTCTGCCGAGGCTGCACAAGACAAAATAACATGAGCAATAATATCGGGAGAATACGTAGACCCAAAGATCACGACCTAACTCTTACTCTGCAGGAAGGTTGAGGGGACTTGGAAATGCTCTCCGTTCACCCAAGGGGAGCACCACGCCCCTCCAACAGCATATAGTCTGGCGTAAGAGTCCCATTATTTGTCCGACCGCGGCAACCCCTAAAAGATGTGACGCCCTGGCAGCAGCTGGAGGTAGAAGGTGGGGTAAGAAGCCCTTCTTGGGGATAAGGATGTGCTTATAAGCATAAAAGACCACCTCCAGGTCAATATGCATGTTATAGATAACTGACAGGGTAGAAAGCCCCATCAGAATCATGATTCCGTTTGCATTTAACTGCATCGGATGGATTCCCGTCAAAGCAAAAAATTGGTGGATAAAGGGAGGAAGAGGGAATCGCAGCCAGTCCAGATGCTTCCTACCCAGGATGATAGAACCCTCGGGGGCGCAAGAACAGAGGTACCAGCCCGCAGGGCCCTCAACCCATTGCAGCGTCACTCCTCCGGGGAGGCAGAGCTACCTTCTCAGTGAATCCAGCTCTGAATCCACAACGGGGTGCAATTCCTGGTTTTGACTTGAAGACATTGTTCCGAAATACGACTGAAAGAGTGAAAATCTTTAGAGGAGAAGGAAGCAGAAATCCTAGGATTTTATGAGGCTAGAATGATTGAAAATTTTAGTAAAGTGGCAAATGAACGCAATGGCTGCTTTTATAGAGGAGAAACCGAAGAGTTCTTTCTAGAAAAGAGGAGAATTAGGGAGACCGAACAGTCAGAACTTCAAAATTCAAACAGATTTCGTGATATGGGATGGCGTGCATCTGCATCGGTAAGAGGAAAACCACGTGCCTCCCCCAGATTGGAGGAACGAAGAGACGATTTCCCCACTTGATAGATACAAATCCATCAAGTAGGGAAATGGGGGCAGTTGTGGGACCCATTCCCAAGCCATACGCCACGTGAAAGGCCACGCGGATCGCAGGCGATATCACAATCGACCATTGGGCTGTTCGAAGTTAGGGCCGAGCCCATTACAGACCCTGAACAATTTGCCCCAATCTGACCCCAACCTCGACAGCTGGGGGTCGGAAGCCCTGAAGGTCTGCCACCTAAGTACAATGGCCCTTACCTCGACAGTTGGGGGGGTCGGAAGCCCCAAGAGTCCTCCATCTGAATACAATGGAAAGCAACTTACGACTCCAGACCTAGACAAAGTATTTAATGCGATCCTGGGTAGACGTGCCCAAGGGACAAGCCGTCCTGACAGAATGGCGATTTACCCAAATCTCACCCCTGACAGATTGAAGCCGTAGGAGGCGGCGGAATTCAAGATACGGCGATACAGAGGAGATCGCAAAAATCTCGGCCCGTGACCTCTGAAAAAGAGTTTGAGACGAAAGGTACTCAGTCCTGAGATTGAGACCCTCATGGTTCACAATCTCAGGACTATATATATAAGAGCCATGCATTCCCGAGAGGGGCATGTACACTTACGAAAAGAAATATATAGAAAAGCCTATGAGCAAGAAACAAAAAGATATACTCATACTGAAATATTTTCTTGCTACTCTGTATCAAAGATAAACCATTGACTTAAGCATCGGAGAGTCTTTGCAGGTAACCACCCCTGCCTCTCCGACCCTGCTTGGAATTCAGAGTACTCTGGGACAGTAAGGATACGTGGACAGGTAGAGAATACAACATCAGCAGTTCGAGACACGTGGACGGCTAGTGAGAAACTTGCTCCAACAGTAGGGTGTATGATAACTTAGTTGGATACCCGTAAAATGAGCTTTTTGATTTCAATATGATGAATATAATGACTCAAATTTGGGTTGCAGCAATACATCCAAAATTTGGGGTCCTATAGTAGAATCTCCCTTCTTTACCACTTGATCCCCTGTTCTATACGAAATTGTATTGTGATACTTAGAAGTTAGAAGAAAAAAAATTATGAAGTGTCACAGTAGAGTTTAGTCAAATCATGGTTGTTTAGTGATTTTTGTACACCAAATTGCATTGTCGGTTTCAAATGACAAACTTGAATTATTTCTAACTATTGCTTCGAGGATTGGGCGGAGAGAAACAAAGTGTTATTCTATTTGCATGGGTAAAACAGAGTATACTGAGGAGTTTATAAAGGTGGTGAAGAAACTATTGATAAAGAAATAGTTACATTTTTATTTTATATTCTTAAGTAAAAGGTGAAGGCTTCAGAAAATCCACCACTCTTCATCTGAGAAAATAAAATTGTTGGTAGTGTATCCTAAATTAAATGTTGATACAGTTTTCTTCAAATGAATTGTTAGAAATTTGTGGGGTGAAGAATGCAATATGTATTGATTTCCAACCTTCAATATGGACCACGTAGACCTTGTTGAAATTAATTCCCTAGTAATTAGTATTGTACAAGGTATAGGTCAAGATTCCTCTTATCATAATGAGTTTTAGATGCACGATGTATGTAACTAAGAAGTAAGAACCCAGCCTATACTCCCTAAGGGCATCTCTAATTTTGCATCGATCTGGTGTAAAACACCATTTTGGTCTTAAAAACCCTCTTCAATGCAACACTATTTTTTACACTAAATTTGGTGTAATAAATAATATTACTATTCAAATTTTTTTATTTCCCCAATAGTCCCTACCTTTATAACTTTCTACAAATTTATTCTCAATATATTTTTTTATTAACTTTTATTATCTATAATGATTTAATTTATTTCATAATTAATTTAATTTGACTAAATGATACAAGTATTAATAAATATTAAAATATAATTTCTTATTAAAATCCATGATCTAAAAACTTCGTAATATACATAAAATTAACACTAAATGTCAATTTAATGACTATATGTACTATCATGCACAATGTGATAATTGAGGACAATCGTGTGACGATGATGCATCAATTAATGATTTAATGAAAGCTCCAGTTCCAACAGTTGAGATTGTGGTAGACGAAATAATCGGTATCAAGAATTTCTTGTTCGACAGAGATAAATCAAAAATAAAGAGGCTCACATTGCACTTTGAAATACATTAATTGATTATTTGTGAAATAAATATACTAATTTTGAGAATTAAATATCGACCAATGTGGAACTAGGATTTTTTTTAATTTATTTGTGGTATTAAACATTGTGTTTTTTCCTAATATTTTATTAAATGTAATATTTAGTTAATTAAAAATAGTTTATTAATTTTTAGTATTGTTAATTTATCAGAATAGTTTTTTCAATAATTTGCAATATTGTGTCAAGTAATACATAGATGTAGTACTTTATAAAATAAATTAATTGTTGTATGAATAATAATAGAAAGGAAATATTCTTCTCAGTGTAATTTTTGGTGTATTGGGTTGGAGTTTAACTTATGAAATGATGTGAAAGTTATACTATTTTGGTATCATGAGTCAGAGATAGCCTAATATTAATCCTAGTAAACAAATGATTTGAGTCCAATTGCTCTAATTTTTATAAAATAAATGAATTTAATTATGAACCATGCCCATTTTTTTTTCCCCACAGATGGAGGGTGCTAACTATTAAGTTATGCATAAACAAAATATATATATATATATATATATGAAAAATATTGAAGAATTATATAACGAATTATCTCACTTGTAATTGAACCATTCTTTTCCCCTTTAAAGGACATTAACAAAAAATGTAATACAAACTATGTGAATATCAATTGCTGTTGCGGAAAAAATATTAGTCGGCCTTTAAAAAGTGAGATTCAATCAATATTAAGTTTATGGTAGAATTAAATTTAACCGGTTTAGAAGTCACTCATAGTTTGTGGGTCTATTTTCTTTTTAAGTAATGTTAAGAAATGTTAGTTTTTCACAGGAATATAAAATTAATATACTGGATCTAAATTCCATTTCTCTCGAATTGTCATTCTATTTTTTAGTGAATTTTAATATGTACATTTTTTAAAAATAATTTCTGTTTGAAAAGTTTATTGACACATAAAAAAGAAAAGGCCTGCCACATAATTCTGTCAATAAAGAAAAGTTCTACCACATAATTCCACTAAATTATTATTTGTTATTAAAAAATCTTTTTTCTCTCTAGTTTTTTTTTTTTCTCCAATATTAAACTATGAACATTGCATTTGAAAGACGAAAAAAATAAACTGAAAAAAAGGGGAAGTGATGGCATGTTCCAGTCTGGAGTCTAGTCAGACTCCTCGTGACATTCAAAGCAGAAGAAGGAGAGTCTTCTTCAACGCCACACCTTCTCACTCCTCAGTCTCATAGAGAAAAGCTCCAACTTTAATCAACAAAAGGGTCATTAATAAATGAAAGGAATAGCCTTTTCACCATCGAATCAATGGTGCCCAAAACCCCTGAAAAACCCTCCATCAACTCATCGAGCAGGTGCTTTCACCATAAACCGACGATTTGGCTTCAGCAACAATGAAAACCCATCAAACAAAACCAATCCCTTTCCTTGTTTTGCCATAAATCCATCCAGAAACTCCAACCCACCAGCCCCAGTTCCGGGCTCACCACCACCACCTCTGGTAGTGGTGGGTTCGGCCAATGCGGACATCTATGTGGAGATCGAGCGCCTTCCCATGGAGGGTGAGACCATTTCGGCCAAGACAGGGCAGACCCTCGCCGGAGGCAAGGGCGCAAACCAGGCCGCTTGCGGCGGCAAGCTCTCTTACCCGACTTACTTCGTGGGTCAGGTCGGGGATGACGCCCATGGGAGGTTGATTACTGATGCGCTTGAAAATGGTGGGGTTTGTCTTGATCGGTTGAGTACTGTGGCTGCTTCGCCTACTGGGCATGCTGTGGTGATGCTCCAATCGGACGGTCAGAATTCGATCATCATCGTTGGTGGTGCTAATATGAGTTGTTGGCCTGAGACTCTTTCTGATGAGGACTTGGAGCTTGTTAGGAGTGCTGGGATTGTTTTGCTTCAGAGGGAGATCCCGGATTCAGTCAACATTCAGGTTGCTAAGGTAAGGAACTTAAATTTTGGTCTTTTCCTATTCATTTCTTTTGTTTGTTGTAATATGAAAATGGATGAAGGGCTAAGAATCATAAGAGCTTAATGAAATGCTCTTTATGCTTGAAATTTTCACGAATTATGTGAAGCGAGAAGGAAAGAAGAAAATTCCTATTTACTTCATTTCATCGATATGGATGCTTTCTTTTGAAGCGTAAATGATGAATGAACTTACTAGTATTTTGAATAAATTGGAGTATATGTTATAGGTAGGTTTTGATGTCATAACTTTCTTGGCTGGTGGTCAACTGACTTCCTTGATAATTCAAAATTATATTGTTGTTGCAATCTTCTTCCTGGTGTGGATAGTTCTGAGTTTATGCTCGAAGTTAATGATGAATTCTTAAAACTTTTCTGAGGTAATGAGTTGGTCAAAATTTCAAATAGACTGGTGCTAATCGGTTATGCTTTGCATACACGTCCAAAGAAGGGTAAATCTTATGAACAGCATATCGCCATACACGTTTCTGCTATGCAGTATAAAGTAGTTTGGTTGACCCTTCTCTGCCACACCTTAATTAATGTATTAGATGTAATCCAGTTCTCCCTTTTAGGAGACTTTGAGTGTTGTTCATTTGATGAAAATGAAAAAGATAGAAAAGAGACACAAATATGTATAACCTTCTTTCAATTGTACCATTTGAGTTTTTTAATATACTATCGGCTAAAGAAATATTCAGTCGACAATGACTAATTTGAGTATTAGGTATATTTTTCAATAATTCTTCTAATTGTTGTTTTTATCTTAGCATACTGTTGCACTACCTGCCTCCCCATCCCCTCTTTTTTTTTTTTTTTTAACATAGAATTAAAAAAATTTTATAATGGAATATACTATTATTTGGTTAGAAGGTGAGCAGTGAGCTCACTGAAATAGCTGCTGCCACTTGTTAAATTTCCACCTCTAATATTTGTGTATTTTAGGGTGTGGGGAGGCATTGTTTACCAATCAAATAATAAGGGTTGCCAGTCGAGATGTTTCCTAAAGTATCTTAATCTTAGTTTTTAGAATGCCAGTGAAAACCGCACCTAACAAGAATAGAGATGAATGAGAAGGACAACACCTGCCTTTGTGTGTGAGTTGGGAGTGGTCATTTATTTATTGTTTGGGCTATTCATCTCTATTCACCCTTTCCTTGAGCTATTTAGAGGAGTCATTGGTGTCTTCAGTGAATATGCATATTCCTTTCTCTAGAGAAGGTAGTGCTGTTAAAAAATGCGATTATTTGGTTGTTAGTTTGTCTTTTCAACCCTAGTAGTGTTAAAAAATGCGATTATTTGGTTTGCTTGTTTGTCTTTTCAACACCCTGTTCAGCTTAATAAGCTAGTCATTATTCTTCCCTTCCTGATCTAGAAATTTTCTTTTTTCTTTTCCTCAAGGAAATGGCACTCTTTTAGGCCTTTGTTTAAAATGCTATTTTTAAATGAATTTCATTCCTCATCCAATACCCCCCCCCCCTTTTTTTTTTTTAAGAACAAGATAAGTACTGAAAAAAAAACGGTGTTTGTTTTGGGGATGCAACCATCATAGATCACTTTGTCTAGAATGCATGAAAACAATTCTTTTTTTTTTTGAAAGAAAAGAAATTACTGTTTTGTTACTTGAAAGTATTTCCTTCAGAGTTAATCCAAATATTTAATTATACACGCATGATTTTGGTACACTGTCACTTAGCAATGTAATAAAGAAGAGTAGACCAAGAAATTCCACAAACTTTCACTACCTTCGTGTATTTATTTTCAAAAGATGCATTAAATATTTTTTACATGCATACAACTGAATTTGTGTTCTTGCTATGATTTTGTACTGCAATCTAAGAAACCCTTGAAATCAAATTCTTCTTTTCACTTTCTTGATTATATTGTTTCATTTCCAGTACCTTTTATCCTTAGGTGTCGTTTCTTTTTGCCTAATATTTGCTGTTTACTTTTTTGTTCTGATCTGCATTTGTATTTGACATTTACTTAAACTGTTGGTTTTTTGGATTTTGAAGTTCAATATATTTGTATCTCAATAGCCTATATCTTACTTCCTCTTGGTATTCTAAGACACCTTCTATTCTCTTTTTAGTGTTCAATGCAACTAGCGAAAATTGCATGTTAATTGCTCTGTATTTCCTGAGTTATATTTCTCTCTTGATATGAGATATGCTATTCTACCAATAGGCTGCTAGAAGTGCTGGAGTTCCAGTCATTTTGGATGCTGGAGGAGTGGATGCACCAGTCCCGCAGGAACTGTTGAATTCTGTTGATATTTTTAGCCCAAATGAAAGTGAACTTAGTCGTTTGACTGGAATGCCGACTGAAACGTTTGAACAGATTAGTCAAGCTGTAGCGAAATGCTATGAAATGGTAAGTTCTCGTGAAGAGGAAAAAGTTTTTTCAAATCTAGATTTGTGCCTTACAATTGTTCTTTTCGTAGTGTGTAAATTTTATCTTTTGATCTGGGGACTCTGGAGATTCTATAGATTCAACTTTGTTGGCATGTCTAGACAACAAACTTTGCTGTTCATATATTTTGTTTCATGCATGTAATTTTTGGGTTCCTCGTTGGGATTCATATTCTTTTTTCTTTTTGAAACCCAAATTTCTAGTGTTACTTTCCATATTGTCATTTCTCTGATGGCACTCCTTTTGTAGAATGACATGAGGTTTAATAAAAGAAATCTGGTATAGTGATAAAGTTATGTTTTTCGTGAATAAGTATGTGTTTTAGAAACCCGGTTACATTTGGCGGCCAAGTATGCAAAAGCTTTGACTGCTCGATTGTTACCACATTTTCTTGATGTCTATTTTCAGGGTGTTAAGCAAGTCTTGGTAAAACTTGGGGCCAAAGGGTCTGCTCTTTTTGTACAAGGTGAAGAACCAATTAAACAACCTGTCATATCTGCTGAGAAAGTTCTAGATACTACTGGAGCTGGTGATACCTTTACTGCCGCTTTTGCTGTAGCTTTTGTGGAGGGCAAGTCTGAGAAGGATTGCTTGAGTTTTGCAGGTATAGATGGCTTGAGTCCCTTCAAACTTCATGATCATGTTCCTTGTCACAAACTTCATGATCTCTTTACTGTGCCATTTATTGTTATCTTTTTAATTTATACTTATTTTTGACAGCCGCGGCAGCTTCTCTCTGTGTTCAAGTGAAGGGAGCCATTCCTAGCATGCCTGACAGAAAATCAGTTTTGAATCTTCTTCAATCTATTTGAGGATCCGGTACTGTAAATTTTCATCATGAACATTGATAGCTGATACAAACCAGAACAGGTGACCAGATAACTGGCTGACCAGATTTCTATGTATTTCCTTTAATTGCGACTTGACCAAATTTCCATGTTCTTTAATTTATGACTTTGACCAAATAAACTATAACTTTAGGCTTGTCAAGAGATGATAGAATTCAAATTAATAAAACCTTGATTCAGCTTGAGCAGACACCAGTAGGTGCTCATTTATTTCTACACACCTTTTTTCTCATCTTTTTTTTTTTCTCCAAGTCACAGATTCTCTGGACCTTCTGGTACTATTCTCTGTGTTGTATATTACTGATTAATATCGAGAAAACGACATAAAATTACTTTGTATTTTAACTTTTTATTATGAAACCCCCTGTATTTAAAAAATACGAAAGAACCCCCTTGAATTTGATATTTTATTATAAAAACTCTTGTAATTTGACTATTTTTCAAATCTGACGTTCTCATATAAACTGAATTGGGAAAATTAAAATGAAATGACAAAATTACCATAGTGGGTGCTAGATTTAGGTTCATAATACATTTTTCATAGATAATTATTTTTGGAAACTATTTTATTATTTATGAGGCCATTGAAAAATAAAAATATTGTTTGGAAACTAGTATAGACAATTTTTAATTTTATTTTTAAGTTTAAATCTACTACTTACTAAGAGTGATTTTGTTATTTCTATCAATTTCTTTAATTTTTAAATGGGGAATCGAATTTTAAAAATAGTCAAATTATAAGGTTTTTTGTGATAAAAAAAAAATCAAATTCAAAAGAGTTTTCTCATATTTTTTAAAACATAGGGTCTTTGTAAAAAAATTATGAAATACAAGGTTATTTTATGATGTTTAATCTCCCTTTTTCGAATTGTCTAGTAGCACGAGCAATACTATGCAAGTATGCAACACAATTGAGTTCAAAACTTACACTCGTGCTCCTACGAAATACAAATATATTTATATGGATGATAATAGTGATAACTCAGGTAGTATTTCCAGTCCCGTTTTATTTTCATTTTTTGTTCATTCCCCAATAATAATTTAGTCTCCCAGCCAAAGATAACAGTTGAAATTTATACATAAGCTACATTTTGGAGGGATCATTTAAGCTGCATTATACGGTCGATAGTCTGAGACAAGTCTTATATAATTTGGCCTAGTAAGGTTTGCCGAGGGAAACTAGATTTTCCGAAGTTATACAATGGTTACAAGGGTATAATCATAACATCTCTCTTCATGAACATAAGAGATATGAGCTAAAATTTTCCAAAGATGAAATTACTCGTAAATTGTCATTCAAGAGCTAAAGAATTTCAAATAAAAAATTCTTGGTCATTTAATTACTCTTTCAGATTACAGAACCAGCAAAAGAAAAAGAGAGAAGTTGGTCTTGTAATACTTCTGGCTTCTCTGCCAAGAGAAGGGCATCAGCTTTACTTGCTCGCAAGTGATGCAAGTAACTGTTTGATTGTTGATCGCCTTTAAGACCAAATATGTTACTGCTATCTTGAAACACGGTGCAAATATGTATATTAAAACAACAAGGGCTGATAAGGCTTGTTTATTTTTATTTTTATTTTTGGAAGGCAGATAAGTCTTGTATTTCATGATTAAGAAGTAACGAGTTTAAAGTCACCATCCTTTTAAGCATGGTAACTCATACCATTGTACAGCTCGTCCAACTGGCTTGGTGTCAAAAGGGTCCGCCAATTTCTAATCCTCGAAACTTTTTTCTTGTTCTGTGGGGAAAAAAATGTAATGGAAAAACCAAAACCCTTAGTTTGCCACTTAGTATTAGCACATCATTCTCTCCTCAAGCTTCCAACGAGTCTATCCAATAAAAAAAGAAACAAAAAATATGGTTTTTCTTTATGAACATTAATTTTGTGAAAAAGAATGCATGTTATACAATAAGAGATGTTTTATTTGAGCGAAGAATATCTTAAGTATGGCTACAAAACTTGTTCAATTCCAAGTTGGAACTTCAATGTCTTGTCAAGTGCTCTAAACTAAAGTGTTTCTCCCACTGGAAAAGATACTATTATTTGATCTTTTTCCTGTTCTTTTCCACCTTACCATTTCATGTCTTTAAAAGTTTCCATCAACCTTTCATTCTTTGACCAAAACTTGATCCTTGATCTTCTTCACTCACTAATGAGACACTATGAACTTGTAACTATAGTCAATATCCTCTTCCTCTTAGTCTTTCTACTCACACTTCTCTTCCCTCACTCCAGTTTGGCCGCTTTACAACTCAAAGGTACTCTTTCTATTTCTCTCTATATATTTAGACATTAATCTATTTGCTTAATTAGTTACTGAATTAAAATTCCTTTACATATTCTTAGACAATGTTGAGAAAAACTACAAAGTTAGAGCTGAAAATGTAAATGGTCAGCTCCAAGACACGGTAAGCATCTTATATATATTAGTAACTAAATTTTTAATGTATTTATATTTATGGGAAAGTACTCATCAAGAACTCACCCTATATATATATACACATTATATCTATGATTGAGCTAATTTTAGTTTATTTTGTTGATCTATTGGGTATTAGTTTTACTTGCAAGATGAAGGTGAAAAAATAGTTCGAAGGAAAGATTTGCATGAAGTACATTCAGGAACAAATCCTATAGGCAATTCCATTCCGCAAGAGAGGAAGAAGAATACGAGGACCCAAAAATTACAGAGATTTCCATAGTAATAATAATTCGTTTCTTTGATGTTTACATCAATATTTCTAGCTTTGTATAGAGAGAGTACAACAATCAATAGAAAAATCTCACAAATGATAAATATATTTATGCATATGTGCTAATAATAATGTTGTCGTGTGATTAATGATAATCACAATCACCATGATTAGCTTTTTCTATATTCTCCATAACTTAAATCCTTCATCTTTTGAATGATTGAATCCCTCTTCATCATGATTCTGATTGTTGTTATAATACCCTACTTATTTAATTGATTTGTTTGGAATTCTCATTGTGCTATATTATTATATTGTATTACGAATGTTTTGAACTGAGATTGCAAATAGAATATTGGAGTTCTTTTTGTTGTTATCAAAACAAGGAATCTTCTTCTTATAAATATTTTCACAGCTAAGCTGATACTTTGAATTCGGCTGAGTTATGGAAGATACCATTTTCAGATTTTTTTTTCCCCCATCATGTTATTCTACTTTTGTCATCTCAAAAAAGCAAATCAATAGTTTTCTTCCTCCCATTTTTGCCATTAAAATATTACTTTTAATATAAGATTATACAAATAGATATATTCTTTTTGCTAACATATATTATCTAAAGGGGTATGCTACACCATGCATTTTAATTTTTTATCCGCACATTTGTCCCATCATTTATATAACTTTTAGTCATTCAGATTTGAAATTTGAAGCAAAACTATCCCTAATGGTAAAAAGTGGGAGGAAAAAAATAATCCACGTAATCTATATATATATATATATATATATATATATCTTTACTATGATAACATTATTTCTTTTTCTCCTCAAAATTTTGAAACGTGTGACGAGAGACATACTATACTTATTAAGACACGTTTTTAGCTTAATTATTGGTAAGAAATTTTGTTACAAAAATCAAAATAAAGAGTATATTTGTTGTTCTTTTACTTATTTATTTATCTATTTTTCTAAGTTCCCTACGTGAGGTTTAGAATATATATCTCAAACTTTCAAAGTTTCCATCTAAGCGCTCTTAATATGCCAACTGTTTTACACAGCAAAAAACAGATAGTAAAGCTCACATTTGAAAAAACTTTTAAACTCTTCATTAAGCGAAAAGACAACATTTCACTGTTGGTTGTTCAACTTTAGACCACTAGAACACTTATCTCATTTCTTTGCAAAAAGCAAGTAATGTAAAACCCCTCATTTGAAGCCACTTCTTCGTTTGACAGATTTGGGGACTAGGGTGTGAAATTTGCTAGAAGTGGTTTATTGGTTATGATGAGATTAAGGTTCTGTTCAAATGATGATTTTGAAGAAACGGGATTACTTTTGATGGCCCAAAGAGATGAAGAAAAATCCAAAACATAAAGATAGGGAACTTCTATTAGTTGCCCTACTAATAGTAAGTGTTGCGTAATTTGGTCGTTAGGCAGTAACGTTTGTATATTGTTTGATTTTAGTATACCTACTGTGTAACCTCTCCATTTTTAGAATCATACATATCATAAAAGTACTTACAAAAAGTGCTTACTTCTTTTTTTCCCCCCCCGCTCTATATCACAAATACATCATAAATGTTAGTGGTCAGTAGTTAGAAATAGTAGGAAAATGAGGTAAAAATAGGGTTTTAACACCACACCTCTTGCTTCTCAAGAGGCCGCATGACCTGAAGGAGCTTTACTTTAGTTGACTTAAAAAACATAATGAACAGTTGGATAAAGATGATGAAAAGAAAAAGGCAGAAAGCAAAAAATTTCACAGGTCCGTTCTGAGAAGGTCATTGAAAATTTTAGGAATCTTTGCTACAGATAGGCAAAACTTATGTGACATTGATTTTAAGGTGTGGGTCTTTCAAAATATTCTCGAAATGTTGCTCCACCAAAGATTTCCTTGGTCTAATAATCCCCTCAAAAAGACGAAATAAAAAAGGGTCATTATCAAAAGCATAATTGTACAATTCTGAGGAAAAAGCAAACTGTTTGCTTTGTTGCTATTGCCTTTAACGAAAAAAGTTTTGGGGTGATTAAAAGAGATGGTACTAATGTGTTTGATGTAAAGAAGAGTCAAAAGATTGGCTAATATTTCATTGGGTTTTGGCTTCTCTATTAAGAATTACAACTATGGGTAGGTAGACTAGAAATTAGAAAACCATGAGGTCCATGATTGTCTATTATCTTTATCAATTTGATATATTAATTTATTTTTATTTTTGTAACCGTTAAAAGTTCATCCAGCTACAACTCGATCATTTATTATAACTATTTATATTTCTAAAAACTATGTAGAGTCACTGATCTAGATTTAATGTTTTTGAACTATCAGATTTTATCAAAATCTTTGCACATTGTTTAATTCTAAGATTATGGTATTTTGTAAGATAATGATAAAATTATACAACTGGTAGATACTTTGGAAAAAGTTTCTAAGCCTCTTTCCTTCAGAGTGGATTTTAAAGGCCAAAAATTGAGAAGCTATCCGCACTCCAGAGCCGATTTCAGCTGTTAGTGAGAACATCCAGATCCAAAGCTTTTACAGGGAAGACGCAATTATGATCCATCAAATATGCTGATCTTAACATAAACTGTTTAGCATGTTCAATTCTCAATAAAATTTCAATTGTTTATCATCAAACAATTTCCTCAGCAATGGCTATTTTGATCCTGCAAAATCAGTTTGGAAACCAACAATGGGTTCACCACGTTAACGTCCAGTTTGAAACTTGGTTGAAATTGTTAATTTCATGGTGTCATGGCTCTCACTATAGATCTATGGATTTCCATCTCAAATATCTATATGATAACACAGACCCTTCCCTTACAGAATCAAGGCACCCCCAAAAACCATTTACCTGCTTATGCAGTCCATGAAAATTGAGTTCGGATAAAAGAGCTTTCTATTTCAATCTGAACTATTAATATATACTTCCTAGGCAAACAAATCACTGTTTCGATAAAGTACATTACAACAGAGGTCTCATTATTTAATCCAAGTCAGTAATTCATGGACCATCAGGATCGAACACCAACCTGATTAAAGTACCGTACCAGCCTTAGCAAAAGTTCCGCATTTTGAAGCTCCAGCTTAATTTCATGTTCTCGAACACAGCTTTTTAGCAAAAACAAGAATGGAGACCTTCCCGTTCCAAATGCAAATGGTCCAAATGCAGTTATCCATATTCAGCACCATCACAGTCAAAAGTACAGAACAGCCTTCTTCTAGTAAGACAACCACAACACACACACACACACACACATATCGATTACTGCATTTGGACCATTTGCATGAGGGCAAATAAAAGCTTGTATGTGTGTGTGTGTGTGTGTGTGTGTGTGTGCAAATAACAGCTTGCATGAGGACATTTTCGTCATCAATTTACCCTTGTTTATATTAAGTGCACATATTTACAGAACTAAAAGCCCTGTGGACAGCAATTAGGCAGTGAAGTATGAACTTTCCAACACTTGATTTATCTCAATTATTTGATTTTATGATGGAGTTTGCAATGCAACCTAGAAATGACTTATTGAATGCTGTCAAATACATCAAACCAGTAAGAGAGGGAGACTAAATAGAGCAAGGCAGACGGAGGAATAATAGTCATTCTTAATCCATATCACTCATCACAAATCGATAAGATGTTATTGCCAAAATTTCAGGAATGCAAGGTACTTTTATGAGTCAAAGTTCATCTAAATTTATTTCATGCATATTCAGATTGTAAAAGTCACAATCAAGGAAAAGTTTATAAGAACATGCACATAGACATATACTAAACTAACTTGAGTATATCCAATCCAAATTTAGCATTTGGGTTATATAAATCCATTCTCATTACAATACATGGTTCCCAACATTGCAAATCCTTTGCAATAATTACAATACTAGAATATTTACATACTACCATAGAGGAGAACCACTCCCCTGTGTTAAAAACACAATCCACAAACCCGAAGTCTGCATTTTTCATAACATACATTGTTATCTAAATGCTCTTCCAACAAGTGAATGTACATCAGTCCCTATACCGATGAACAATCAAAAAAGACCAACAAACCCTCCAAAGAGAATTTTGGAATCCAAACTTAAGCCATAGCCATACCCAGCTGATTTTAGTTGTGCACATAAAATGTTTTGTAATTATTCTATCAACAAAGGAGCATCTAAAAAACGCACCAGATAAGAATTTAAGGGCCAAGTCTGCTCAAGAGCAGCAATCGGGACATCGAATCAACCCGTTCTCATTGCACTCCAAGCATCGTTTAAGCATTCCTTTATCTTCATCAAACACCTTCCTACTCCCACTGCAATTCAGGCACGGAACAAACCTCACATCTCCACAACTCTCACACCGAAAACCGGGTTCCCGAACCGGAAACCCTTCTAGGATTTTCGCCAATTCACCGGTTTCAAAAAGCTGCTTGATCACCTCAGCACCACCCACATAGTTTCCCCTTATGAATACCTGAGGCAAACCCACGTTCTTATTTCCCAAAACGCTCTGTAATTCAATCCGATACGCCGAATCCATCGATATGTCCCGCTCATCCACCCAAACCCTAAATCCCCTAAAAATCGTCCGAACTGCATAACAGTCCTCGTAAGTCCTCCGAATCCCTCGTAAGCTAGTGAGGAAGACAACAATTCGATCCTCGGTTCCGGGCAAACGAATGGTCGAGCTTGTCAAGAAGGAGGAAATTCGGCAATCGGGGCCGATCGATTTCGAGGGCTTTAGCTTAGACGACAATTGGGATTGTGGCGGTTCGTCCGACGGGCTCGGCAGCGCCTTCGCCGTTGCCGTCGTCTCGAAGATACTGCAAAGCTTCTTGACCTTCCCTTTGATCGAATTGCTCGTGGACCGTACGGACTCGATGGAATTGTAGAGCTTCGAGAAGGAACTGGTTCGCTCAAGAGGGGTTTGGAGGTGAGGCTTCAGAGGAGAATCCATGGCGGACGCCGCAGGGTACATCGAAAGCGAGCGATTAAAAAAAGAGAACCTGGGCTTCTCCGATAATTCGAGCTTTTTCCCGCAATCCGCCATTGACCCAGATCAAAGCTCAGAAAACCCACCCCGAAAATTCAAAGCTTGAATTCTTTGTACCCACTTCCGCGATTTCGAGGGTTTGAGCCTTAGGGTTTGTAGAGATGATCAGAACCGTTGATCAATTGGGGGGAGAGAGAGTTGAGAATCAGATAGTTCGAATTCAGAAATTGGATCGGCTACAGGCGTTGGTGATGGATATTGGTAAAGGTAATGTAGGTGAGGCAACAAGGAAAAGGCCGAAATAAAATGAATGAGTTTTGGTTTTCTTGCTTTTGTTTTGTATTGTTTTGCTTTTTTTTTCTTTTTTTTTTTATGAATCTGTTTTTCGTTGTAATATTTTGTTTCTGTTTTTCGTTTGAATTTTCTCGTTTCCAAAAACACAGAGCTGTTTTTCGCTTTTGGTTTGTTGTAATAACTTGCAACTCTTAACAAGGGAAAGCTTAAAAGAGAAGACGTAGACAGAAAGCAAAGAATTTCGGTTTTTCATTTTTTATTTCTATTTTTTAATTTGAAAAACAAAAACGTTTTTAAAATGTTGGTTGACATGGTGGTGTATTCTGAATATATTGCCAGATAGAGTGTAATCCAAGGACCCAGAGCCACGAGATTTTAAAGTAGGACGGAAAATTTTGAAAAAGTGGAGATGGATATCCGATCCATATTTAAATATTTCTCGTTCTCATTTTGCCGAACTATTCGTAATTGCAAGAAAATGTCCTACAATTAGAAAAATAGAGAGGAAATTGTTAATTCAAAAAACTAATGCCTTTTTTTTTCAAAAATAAATAAATAAATAAATAAAACCTGTCGACTCTTTCTATTTTGGAAATAAACCATCTATTTCTTACTTTTGTTTTGGGTGTTTTGTGTTATGTCTCTAGTTGACTCTTCTATTTTGAAAACTCCCCATTTAACCATTCGAATTTTAACAAATAGCCAACTATTTTTTTTTTAAAAAAATTAGTTAACATGTCTACCTTCTACAACTTATTCGCAAGTTACACTAATTTTAATCCAAACTGCCCAAGGTGCCCTATCTTTTTAATCACTAACAAAACTTAGCCTTGAAAAAAAAAAAAATTGCTTACAAGACGGTAATATTTCTTCATCATCTTCCACTGGAATTATTTTGCTCATTAAATTTTCCCTGGCTCCAAGTTTCTCAAGACATAAGAAACTCCAAAAAGAGCAATGAAATTGGAAGGAGAAATCCAATATTTTTGGTAACATAATAATCCTAGCGTCGTATTAACACTTTGCATGTAAATTAGGAACAAATAAAATATTTTCGCTTGCTATAAAATATTGTGCCGAGTGGTTTTCCACACAATCTGCTCAATAGCACAATACAATTTTGCCAAAAATTTGAAAAATACAATACCCTTGATCTAATGGGTACACATCATGCTAGTAACCGAGTTAAAATACATATACTATAAACATGATTAAAGGATTTAACAGTATACGTTACAATCCTCACTCCTCTGTATCACTGGCAAGATCCCTAAGCTTTTGATTGGAAATATTGTAGGAGACGGTCTCTCAATTTTGATATTCCGTTGGAAGCTCATCACTGTGTTCCGAAACGCTATTGGGCCGTGAAACGTCCAGTAAGGGTCCAAATGTGAGATATTTGGTCCAAGAGAAGGGAAGACTAATCACCAATATCACTAGAATCATTCATAAATCTTCATCACCCACATTTCTCCAACACGGTGAAATAAGGCAACAGAATGATTCCACTTGACAAGAGTAATTCTTTCAATATGCAATCCTGAAAATTGGTACACAATGAAATTACATGTCAAAGCAAAAGTCCACCCAATAATGAGTCTCCTTGGCAGTATTGAGTATATACCTCAGTCAATAGAGTCCTTACGTCCGGACCTGTTTCTCAAGAAGACGAATCTCTCTCTCTAACTATAATAGTATTAAGACTCTACAACTCAGCTCTTTGTCATGCTACGTATCATATGAATATGCAAAAAATCACTACGTGATATTGAATTCATTGGCTCTTGTATCATAGTCAAATCCCAATCCTAATATCACATTGGTATACATTCGGACATGGTTTGTCTGAGGAATAAACATACATACTCCTTCTGTACTGGATTACACAACATTATGGACTTTGAAGCGTTGTTGACAAGACAAATTAAGCCATTACAGTGATGAACATCCTTAGCACTCATATAAGTCGAGCTTAGAGGTTGTCATTGTCGTCATGATCATCACTATCATCATCCAATATATAGTAAGTGATGCCAATCGGTTTCTTGCCAAGTACAATCAGCGCTTCATTCTTGACAATGTGAGGTCATCGGACAAGTCAAAGCAATGGATCCTTTTCAACACTAAGAATGCCGTGTTAACCTCAAGGTTGTTCATATTGTGGAGGCCACACAATTTGGATCTTTTATCAAAGAATTGATAATAAGGAAGTACCAAGACTTGTTCAGGAATTTGAATTGTATTAGAGACTCAACAGGCTGCCGAGACATTATTTCCATCAAAAATTTTGTCTCACTAAGCTTCAAAAAACCCACCATGTTTAGTATTTTAGCGGAAAAAAAATCACGTCCTTTTGTTTTTATTAAATAAAATATTTAATTTGTGTTTTCCTATCAAATAGCACCTAGCAAATAATATAGTCAAAAATCAAACTTGATATTGTTGAAATAGAATTTTTACACTTTACACTAATAAAACATAAATTTAAAAAAAGAATTATTAAATGCAAAAATAATTTAAATATTCGAAAGAGCTTAAAAGGAGGGGAGGACAGAGAAAAAATTATTATTTGTTTTTTTTTTTTTTGAAATTTTTTGTCTAATAATTAAATGATTGAAATCATTTAAAAACGAGGGTGATGGGAAAAAAGAAAAGAAACACAAAAGGTTTTTTTTTTTTTTTACATCGTTATTCTTTTTTTTTTTCATTTTAATTGTGTTCAATAATTTAAACTATTTATAGTTTCAATAATTATTATTATTCAAATATGATTTACAAGTGAAAGGTGTAAATTAATCGTCTTTCTTCAACAATATTATGTTTTAATTTTGACCATATTTATAGGCCCGATACTATTTGATTAGAAGAAATTAAAGGTTTTATTTGATATAAAGAAATTTAAGGTTTCATTTGATATAATTAAAAAGAGTGGGTTTTTTTTTTTTTTTTGAGTAATCTCAAATAAAAAAGTAATTCGACTTAATGCATATTACTTGCCGTTTCAGAGTTTCGAGTTGTAACTTGTAAGTTTTGCTTCGTCAGAAAAGTTGTGATAACTTTGTAAATGGGTTACATAGGATTCATTGAACATTAGAGATTGACTATCAAATAGCATCATGCTAATGACTCTAGTTTAAATATTTGAAAACATTTTGTGAACCTCCTTATAAGGGAACTTACAAGTTTGTCACTCCAAGTTTGCCAACGTGTGACTTTTTGTTTTCTTTTTGCACCACTAAGGAATTACAATATGTCAGTTTTTATTTTAACCACTATCTACAAAATATAATGATTCTTTTACAGTTAAAAGAAATTCTTTTGCTTCATAAGTTTAGTTTGGCTCCAGGTTTTTAAAGACCACATTCCCACCTACTTGGCCAACAAGCATAATGTTAAGACCACCGAGTGGAGTGGTTTGATGGTAAGGTGTGGTCAGTCGACATAGCAGAGGCAGAGGTCGTGGTTCAAATCTTGAGTAGAGGCAGAGGTCGTGGTTCAAATCTTGAGTAGCTCTTTCGAGAGTTTTAAATATAAAAATTTATTTTCTATCAGCCTAAGATCCAATAGAGAGTACCCACACTTACATCACATGCACACCTAACGAACAACTATATTGATGGGGTGTGAAATACGTTCTATCGTCCGATAGAGTAAGACCCGCCTCAAAAAATTTTCAGCGAATATTCCCGTTAGCAAGGTTAGAAGCTCCTTTAATCACACTTAGAGAGATACCACTCTGGTCACTCACTTTCTCCTCGTTCCCTTCAGCAACAAAAAAAAAAAAAAAAAAAAAAAAAAAAAAAAAAAA
>JXTB01000054.1:856547-891949 GCA_002914805.1 Parasponia andersonii
AAAAAAAAAAAAAAAAAAAAAAAAAAAAGCATAATGTTCAAACTTCGAATTCAGTTAAATAGCTATAAACAAAACTGAATTTTGGCAAACACCGAACTAACCCTTTGACTTCTAAAATTACGCACCTAACTATTTTATCAAAACAAAAGTAACTCGTTAATACATGTGCCTTCTACAACTTGCTTACAAGTTTATCATAGAGATTTTACACGTCAAACTGCGCAAAGAGCCCTATCCTTTTACACCACTTACAAAACTAATTTAGCCAAACAATAATAATACGAAAATTATACTTGGTTACACAACTACATTATTGTTTTTTTCACCTTCCACCGGAATTGTTTTGCTTGTAAATTTACTCTGTTTCCATGTTTCTCAAGACATAAGAAACTCCAAATTAGAGCAAGGAATTGGAAAGAGAAATTTAATATATTCCATGACCGCTGCAATGGGACCCCGAGCAAATGCGCCGAGTGGTTTGTCCATGCAAACTAGCACAAGCTAAACGCACAATACAATTTGCTAGAAAAGACAAATTCAAAAATATCATCTTGATTTAATGGCAGCACATCATGCTAATAACTGAGTAAGAAAATATATACAATAAATCTAACCAAGGAATTAACATTAAGAAAACGAGACAGACTAGCTAGCAAAAGAAAAGACTAATCCCCAAACTAACATAAACGCAAAAGAGCATTAGAACGAGAAGTACCCTTGCTTTGTCTTTTAAACATCAAGCTAGCACTCTCTCCTTTATAGAAACCAGACTCCGCATAAAGGAACCATGATAATGGATATCATTCACTGGATCATTCGCAAGCTTCGTAAACTTATGGTTAGAAATGTTGTAAGAGACAACCTCCTCATCTTGGTCTCTCATAAGAAGCTCATCGCGGTTCCAGAATGCTTATAGGAGGTGAAATGCTAACTTGTAAGGGTCCAAAAGTGAGATATTTGGTCCATGAACAGGAAGACTTAACTCCATCTGATGAGCCATTCAACAACCACATTTCGAACGTTGCTTTCTCCTGCTTTCTCCAATATGGTAAAAGTAAAGCAACATAATCATTCCACCTCACAAGAATACTTCTCCAATACGCTTCCACCCATACTTTATCATTTGGTAATTGTATGCAATGAAATTTCTCACCAGACATGTCAAAACAAAGGATCATCCAATAATAACTTCCGTTGCAGTAGACCTCACTGCACAGACGCCTTAGTCATTGTAATGGCACCATGAAGCATATTAGTTTTCCCAACTGCCAAACAGACCAGTGTCAGCCTATAATATCTTCATTTTTACACTTTTATAAAACTTACCGCTACAAGTAAGTAGAGATGAATGGTCCAATATGCATATTGAGGCTAACCACACAACACAACTCAAAAATATAAAAGTTTTATATATCATTGTAGTTTTATTAATGCCATCATGCTAATAATTGGTTACTTTTTTCAAAACAAACTATAGAACCCAGATCAGATTGACTAACATGACAAAATATGGGAGCTAGAAGATTTTGAGTTTGACGGAAGAATTTGTTATTTTAAAACTAACTCCCTTAAAACTAATTTGTTAATTCTATTGCTTTTTGGGTGTCTAATTTTGAAACCCCCCCCCCCCCCAAAAAAAAGAAAAAGAAAAAAAAAAAGACATAACAATAACAATAATAATAATAATATACTTAATTACAAAACTTCCATATTTGTTTTTTCATCTTCCATCAGAATTACTTTGCTTGTAAATTTACTCTGGCTCTAGGTTTCTCACGACAACAGAAAATGGGGACAGAGCAACGAAATTGGAAGGAGAAATGCAGAGTTTTCTACGACCACCAGACCTAATAATCATACGAAGTACGGACAAAACCTAGATAATAATATTCTTTTAATAAGTAATAATAGTAATAATAATATTACAGTAAGCAATATTTTCGACGACCACCAGACCAAATAATCATGCCTAATTAATATTATTATTACAGTAAGCAAGGATAATATTCTTTTAATAAGTGCACATCATACTAATAACTAGTTAAGAACTATATATACAATAAACCTGATCAGGGGATTAACAAAAGTTTCAAAATATAAGTATTCCACCTGATTTGGACACCAATTATTAAAGGAAGCCAAGTAGCTAATTAGTAGCATCGGGTAAACTAGCAAAAGAATAAGGGCTTGTTTGGCATTATTTTTGTTTTCTATTTTAAAACAATTGGTGTTTGGAAAATATTTTTTAAGAAAAAAAATTATATGAATATAAAAAATCATACTTGTATTATAAAAAAATATTTAGAGAGAAAAATTAAGAGAGAATAACTAGAGATAAATTCAAATAAGAAAATAAAGAGAGAAAGTCACCAAAAAAATAACGAAAGATAGTAATAAAAGAAAAAATGATAAAAAAAAAAATATAGAAACAAAAGACATTGAGAAAAAAAAAAACTAATGAAAGTACACAAAAAAAATGATAAAAATACATGAGGATAAAAAAATAAAAATAAAAAAGTTATAAAAAATAAAATAACAATAAAGAATGAGAAGAGATAATATGATTAAAAAAATAAAATGATATATAATAATAAGAGAAAAAATGATAGAATAAAATGAAGAGCAAGAAAATTATAAGAGAAAATGAGAAAAGAAAAAAAAAATGAGAGAAAAAAGAGAAAATTATAAAAAAAAAAAATATGTATATCAAAATTATACGAAAAAATTTTTATTTTTTAAAAAAAAAAATAAGAAAATACCTTAAAAACAACATTTCATTATTTGAATTTTCTATTTTTTTAACTCTATTTTTTAAAATTATTCTCAAATAACAATACCAAATAAGCCAAACACACTTGTTCTCAGAAAATGGATTTTTGTTTTTAAAAACAAAAAAAAAACTATTTTTTAGTTGTAACCCCCGAACTAGAAAAAAAGGCAAAAAGCATTAGACCAAGCAGCACCGTTCCTTTGCCTTTTAAACATCAAGCTTGCACTCTCTCCTTAATGGAAACCAGACTCCTCATATAGGAACCATAATAGCCGAAATGATTCACTGGATCACTGGCAAGCTTCCTAGACCTAAAGTTAGAAATATTGTAGGAGGCGACCACCCCATCTCTGTCTCTCATAAGAAGCTCATCCGGGTCCAAGAATGCTATTGAAGGTGAACTGGTAACTAGTAAGGGTCCAAAGGTGAGATATTTGGTCCATGAACAGGAAGAGTTAACACCACCAGATGAGTCATTCAACAACCACATTTCAAATGTCACCGGACTACTCCTTTCTCCAATATGGTAAAATAAAGCAACAGAATCATTCCACCTCACAAGATTGCTTCTCCAATATTCTTCTAACGTAGGTACATATCCTCTGGTAATGGTATGCAATGAAATTTCTCATCAGACATGTCAAAACAAAGGATCACATTCTCCAGTGCCCAGGTTGCCCAATAATAAGCTCCTTTGCAGTAGACCTCGCCGCACAGACGCCTTAACATGCAATAGTGCAAAGGCAACTCAGTCTCTCTCCAAAGATTAGTACTAAGACTGTATACCTCAGCTCTTTCTTCAATCACTTCAGAAGTCATATAAATTCTCAAAATTCTTATGACCTTGTAATCGTTAGCTCTCGAGTCATAACCGAATCCCAATCCTAACCTCGTGCACTCATACTTGCTGACATAGTCTGACTGAGGAAGAAACACATGCTCATCCAGTACCGGGTTGCACAACATTATGGTCTCCGAAGTATTGACAAAACAAATTAAGCCATTACAGTGATAAGCCTCAGCATTACTCATATCCTTTTTCCCTAGAAAACGTGGAACACCAATCCCTGAAGTGGTAACACAAATAGGACTGTCGTTGTCATCATCATCATCAACATTCAATATGGTAAGGACTGCCCAATTTCGTCTTCGAAATGAGCCGAAGTACAGGCGATGAGACTTCAAAACTAAGAAGACATTGTTCATATTGTGGAGATGTTTGGTCATAAATTTTGGATCTTTGATAAGCGAATTGATAAGTGAGTACCAAGACTTGTTCACGCACTTGAACCGCATCAAAGACTCGACAGGCAGCCGAGACATGATTTCCACCACAACTTCTTCCGGCAAACTGCATAAAATCATGGAACTTTCCATTTCTTTTGTCCATCAAATAAATTTAAGTTTTAATTACATCTGCCTCACCAAGTAATTCCACAATAGAGTGAACAATTCTACTATTTTACCAAAGAATATTATTGAAGAACCCAAATTTGAGATCCCAAAATTGTTTACAAATTTCTGTTCTAAATCAAAATAAAGTTATAAATCAAAATTCATATATTCCTACCTTTCATTCCCCTTTTTCCACTGTTGCTTCCTGAAGTTAACACACCTTCCTTCTTCGTTATTCTCTGACCTGTAAATAATCTTAATTAATGGAAAGGAGATTAAAAAAAATGAGAAAATATAAAAAAAAATTTCTCTTAAGAATACCCCTCAAAAAAATTTACGAAAAAGACTATAAATTCGAAGGAGCTAATATATATATATATATATATATACACACGTGTGTGTGTGTGTGAAGAACTCAGAAAATGAATAAAAGCCCATAAAATATTTCGGGGAAGTGTGGGGACCAGAAACAATACAATGGTACAAAAAAGTGAGACATCAACGCTGTAAAATCTTGTTTTTATTAAGGGCAAAATGGTCTTTGACCAAATTTTAAAAAAAATTCAGATATTTTTCTTTTCTCTCTCTCCCTCGTCTGATCTCTGCTTCTCTCTCACTCACCCTTACTGTCTCTCTCCCGTTCTCTCTCCCTCCATTGTCTCTCTCTCTCTCCTGTCGTTCTCTCTCTTCGGAGTGCCCGCCACCGTATGAGACGAGTGCACGGCCCAACCAGAGCTCCGAGGCACCGGACCGTCGTGTTGCCAAGTGAGGGGACGTGAAGCTCCGCCATTGCCGTCGCTCGCCGGAGCGAATTCCGGCGACGAAAAATTGCGAAACTGGCNCGGGTTCGACTTTTGATCTGACCATTAGATTTCGTTTTTGTTATCTTTGGAATATACTCGAAAAATGGTGAAATTTGATATATATATATATATATATATATTAACTATATTTGGTGATCGACACGAAAAACCATTTCTAACTGCTTAGATTTTGTCTCGTTTTGCATGATATCGGTCTGGTGTCGGTCCAAACCGAAACTGGTCGAATCATATATCTAATCTAGTTATTTTTGGTGCTAGGAGTTCGGTAAAGAAGTTTGTTTGTCGATTCGAAACTCCGTTGAGGAGTAGATTTTTCACAAGTGAGCGATCGAGAGCCTGGGATTGTTCGCGACCCTCTGAGCTATCGTTCAACAGCACCTTAAGGACCCATTGGCGTGATATCACTATTTTAGTAAAGTAGGGATTCGATTACTTGATTCAAAAATCAATTTAATTTATGAATTTAACAGATTTTCAATAAAAATAAAATTTTGTGAAATAATTTATAAGAATTGTATTTATATCTATTTTTGACCTGAATTAAGTATAAACTGCCTGGAAGACACGTCACACTCGTTGGCATGTCATATATACTGTTTTGGATTGATTTCTGCAGGAAATTTAGATTTTGGGGTTTTGATAGAAAATAGCTGTTGTAATGCCAAAATTTTTAGAAAAATCTAAAATGGTTTAAGGACTCAGTTTTGAGGATTGGAAGTAATTTGATTAAAGAATGATGCATGGTAATTTTGAGATTTTGTAGAAATGGTGCATATCTTTATTCTGTTATTTGTAAAATATTTGCATACATTCACACATTTACGATGCCCCACATCGAGTGATCGGACTTACGGCGCCTCTTTAGGTGGCTCAGACTTACGAGTGATCCATTAGGACACTTCAGACATCACGATTGCATACATGGATATATGTTGGCTTGAATAGATATGTACTGGTTTTGATAGATATTACAATGGTTTGAAATGTTTGACCATTGGACTATGATTTCTACTTGAGTTTTGTGAACTGTTTTGAATGGAATACTGACCATACAAGACCTTCAACATGAGTATATTTTATATATATGTAGGAATTTGTAATTGATTCTCTACTGAGCATTAGCTCACCTCTTTCTTTCCTTCAGGTAGCACTCAGTGTAATTTGGATCAGAAGAGATAAATCGAGGCATTTGTAAAACAACTAGTTTATTTATATTTTAGTAATTTCCTACGAGACTTGTGAAATATTTAAATTTGAGTAGGAATTTGGATTTCATGAAATTTTATAAATTAGAATATGAAATCTGGACATGGTTTATATTACTTATGTCTGAGTTTGAGTGTGAGATGATTTGTGATGTAAGACTATTAAAATAATTATTTTATTTACAGTCTATGTTCAATGAGTGACGCATAACTGTGGGATTTTATTTTCATTTAAATATTTTGTTGAGGTCAGTTTTGAAAAGTTAGAATCCCCGGAGCAAAATTTTGAATGAATTGAGTCTTTTTATTTAATCCTTTTTGGTATTTCTAATTTATGAAATACTCATTCTGCCATGGATCCCGCCCTCGGGTCGTGACAAACGCTCCCTTTAGAATTTAGATTTCTCGAAGGAGAGAAAAAAAAATTAAAAGGAGTTCATTTTTTTTTTTGTTTAGATCGAAAGAGAAAGCGATCAAACTCTCTTTTAAGAAATAAAAAGTTAATTTGATGTTATTTTTTAATATATAGAATGTTGATATATTAATTAGTAAAATTAAAAATGTAAAAATAAAGTTCTATAAATTTGTAGATGAGGTATTTTTTTTTCATAATTTTTTTTTTGTAATTTTTTTTTTTCAAAATTCAAAATCTGATTCTAAAAGAACCTAAAACTTACCTTAAAAACTAAAACAATAAGAAAAATGGACCACCCTAAATATTTTATATAGAAGAAAAAGAGAAAATAAGGAAGAAAGAAAGTAGAAGTAATTAATAAAAAGGGAAAAAAAATGTTTCTATTATGTTGTTTGGCATGTAAGATGAGGAAAGAAAATAAGTGAATTTGATGAAATTATCGTTTAGCACGCTTAAATAAATATAAATTTTGTCAAAAATTAACTACATCTCACAAAAATTTTCTCCCCAATTTTTCTTAATGGAGAAATAGTAAGTCCCATGCTTACTTCTCTTCATTGCAAGTTTTTCTTTTTTTTTTTAATTCACTTTTTTTTTCTCACCAAACTAAGGAAGAAAATGTCCACGACATTGTTGATATTTCCATGACATTATTCATATCTTGAAGTCTCGACATAGATATAGTAGTGAGATTTTCTTCTAGGATTATCCGTAAAATGTCCATAATATCCACAATATCCGTAAATATCCAAGATATTTATGAAAATATCCACGTAATATCAAAAATAATCAGAAATTTTTTTCTTTTTACAAAAAATTTAATTTATGGCCCAATTTTTTCTCTTTTGTTTAAAAATAAATAGGCATTATATTTTTAATTTAAACTTATTAAAGAATTGAAATCAAAATTGTAGGTTGATAATAGGAAGAAATCAAGAAACACACATGTGGCTTATTAACAACTACATAAAAAAAATAACTTGAAATACATAGTATCTTTGTAAATGAATTGTTTAGAATATTTAAAGTATCAAGATCAAAAGTTCGGAACTTATCTAATGTTTTCCAACCTCTTAAAAATTCTTTTTAAATTATTCTCATATTAGAAATACTTGTGTTGAGTCATATTTTGTATCATCAATTATACACTCTTGTTTTAAAGTTAACAAACATAAGTGTATATTCCTTTTTAGCAAAATATTCTTGAAATTTTGGATACTTTAATTTGGAAATCCATGAGATTCAAAAGTAATTAATAAAAATTCTTTATATATATATATAGGTACTAATCTAGTATTGTATTTTTTTTTTTTACTTAAATATCATTTTAGCTAATTAGAACTTATCATAAATATTTTTTTATATTAAAAATAAATAATAATAATATTAATGATATACATCTTTTTATACACATTATTATAACTATTGAATTATCATTTAATAGTGATCCAACAACTAAAAAAAAATATTTATTAGATGGACAACCTACGTATGTATTCAAAGAATATACGCTGGCATATGAGCTAATCCGATTCTTCTTTTTATACACATTATTATAACTATTGAATTATCATTTAATAGTGATCCAACAACTAAAAAAAAATATTTAAAAAAATATTTATTAGATGGACAACCTACGTATGTATTCAAAGAATATACGCTGGCATATGAGCTAATCCGATTCTTGCCACCTCAACCGATTTTGTGCTCATGTGGAAGTGTTGTATATCGGTATAGCTCCTGTAAAGCCTCAATTAGCACTTGTCAAACCCACCTAGCTTGTCTACGTCACCCAAAACTTGAAGGATGTCTTAAGTTAAGTGAGTTATCACGCTAATCAAAAGAAAAATCCATATAAAATCGTATGAAGCGCACAAAATGGCACCAAATTCGAGAAATCGGTTCTTAGCACTTCATTTAAATTCAAATTCGTATTATATCAACACTTAACGGGCTGGTTTATAGATTCTGTAGATCTATGCATATAATTCTAGCTTATTAAAAAAATAATGCATTTAATTTTAAGCAATCAGCAGAGATACCCTTACTCAATTACAGAAATCGGGACAATATATTCTCTTTTACAGAAATATTGTTGAATTTAATTTTATTCTTTTTAAATAGAATTCCTGTATTATTATTTTTTTGCAATTTCCACTGTTGGATTATCAATTTTGCACTAAGAATTTTATAGCCAGTTGATAAAAACAAACGTCAACAGAAAGAATCATTGTAGTTTTGTGCTAAAAGAAAAACAGGTATCACCTAATATATATATATATATATATAGAGAGAGAGAGGGGTTGCCAATCAACCTAGTGTTTGATTAACTGAATATTTCTAAAAATTGTAATTATTTCAAAAGGTAAATAGAAATTCCATAAAAGAAAAAAAAAAGGTAAATAGCACGGGTGAATAATGATAGGGATGTTGGAAAGTAAAACAAACTTTATTATTTACTCAAATATTTTTACAAGAGAAAATTCTCAACTTCATTCTTCAAGCTCGCTCACTCACTCACTAGAAGCTATGTTTCTTTCTCTCTTCTTTTCACTCTTAGAAGTTTTGTTTCTTACTTGATGCTTAGAACTCAAATGGGGAGGGGTATTTATACTACATGAGAAACAATGAGAACCACAAAATAAATAATTACAAAAATCCTTAAACCATACATATTTTCTTCTACACACTTCTAATAATAATCAAATAATTTACATGTAAAAAGCTAATATCTAACTAACACTAGAAGATTCTAGGTAGAAGGCTTTTTTAATTTGGACTTGGGCTTTTTCTTTTATGAATTTTGTACTTGGGCTAACTCCAACTTATTAGACCTCATGTTGATGGGTTTAAATATTTCTTATGGGCTTAAACAAGTTTATTTTCAACACCCCCCCTTAAACTTATTTTATAATACCAAGTAAATTTCTTAATCTTGTAAAGTCTTCAAACTTGAGTAGCTTAGTGAAAATATCAGCAATCTGATCATATGATCTCACATACTCCAATTGTACTTCTTTGTTTACAACACCTTCTCTTATGTAATGATAGCGAGTATCGATATGCTTACTTCGGTCATGAAACACTGGATTTTTAGCCAAAGTTATTACTGACTTATTGTCAATACAAATCTCCATTGGCTCATTTTGAAGCATGTTTAACTCTTTCAACAACCTTCTTAGCCAGATTGCATGACTAACACATGACGTAGTAGCTACATACTCAGCTTCGCATGTTGAAAGGATGACAATCGGTTGTTTCTTAGATACCCAGGTGAAGGCAGTTTCTCCCATGAAAAACACAAAACCAGTTGTACTTTTTCGATCATCAATATCTCCAACCCAATCACTATCACTATAACCAACGAGTTTGTAATCATTAGAAACTAAATAGAACAAGCCAAGATTGATCGTACCTTTTAGGTAACGGAGAATTCTCTTTGCAGCTTTGAAGTGAGTAGTTGTTGGAGTTTCCATATAACGACTCACTAGTCCAGTTGCATAGAGAATATCGGGCCTTGTACATGTCAAGTACCTAAAGCATCCAACAAGGCTCTTAAAAAGTGTTGGATCCACCTTTCCTACTTCATCATCCTTGAAAAATTTTATTCCACACTCCACTGGTGTACTTATTGGCTTGCAATCATCCATATTAAACTTCTTCAGGATCTCCTCTGAATAGCTTTCTTGGGAAAAAAAGATGCATTCTTCCTTTTGCTTGACCTCTATACCGAGATAATATGCCATAAGTCCGATATCTATCATTTCAAACTCATGCATCATTACTCTCTTGAATTCGTCAAACATCCTTGGATTACTTCCAGTGAATATGAGATCATCCACATACAAGCATACGACCAAAATATCTTCATCTTTAGTCTTAACATAGAGAGCATATTCATAAGGGCACTTAATGAATCCATTCTCTTGAAAATATTTGTCAACTCGGCTGTTCCATGCTCTTGGTGCCTGCTTTAGACCGTAAAGAGCCTTCTTCAGCTTCAAAACCTTATCTTTATACCCTTTCATCTCATAACCCAATGGTTGTTAAATATAAACCTCTTCTTCAAGAACTCCATTTAGAAATGCGGACTTTACATCCATCAAATGAATCTTCCATTTGTTCTGAACAGCAAGAGAAATAATTAGTCTTATAGTTTCCAATCGTGCAACAGGAGCGAATACCTCGTCGTAATCGATGCCGGCTCTTTGACTATAGCCTTTCGCGACTAGCCTTGCTTTGTATCTTTCTACCTCTCTATTGGCATTTTTCTTCACCTTGTACACCCATTTTACACCGATAGCTTTATGACCTTTAGGAAGAGTGGATAGTTCCTAAGTGTCATTCTTCTCTATGGCTTTGACTTCTTCATCCATCGCATTTCTCCATTTTTCATCTTGTACAGCCTCTTGGAAGTTCACCGGTTCAGCAAATAGGCAAAATAGAGTGAGGTTTTCAAGTCTATCAGTCACCTCGTATAGATCTTCAAGGCTTCTTGTACGTACTTCATGCCTCTCAGTTAAGAAAGATGGAGGTGAATCTTCATGAGTGGATGATGTTGGTGAGGAAGGTGGAGTAATAGTCTCTTGATGCACTTCTCTAGCTTGCTCTACTAGTGTTTCCATATCTTCAAATTGTGGAAAGAAATTGGTAGTCATTTGTTTGAGAGCCAAAGTCCCATTCACCTTCTTCATCGAATATTACATCTCGACTGATGATTACTTTTCTATTGTTAGGATTGTATAACTTATATCCTTTAGAGTTGGTGTCGTAGCCAATGAAAATGAACCTCTCGCTTTTATCATCAAGCTTGGTTCTATGTTCGTCTGGCACATGCACATGGGATATGCTTCCAAAGACTCTCAAGTGAGAGATCCCAGGCTTCCTTCCGCTCCATGCTTCTTGTGGTGTCTTTCCCCACACACTTCTTGTTGGAGATCGATTGGACAAGTAAACTGCGCATGCAACAGCTTCTGCCCATAACTCATTAGGTAATCTCTTACTTTTCAGCATGCTTCGAGCTATGTTGAGGATGGTTCGGTTCTTCCTTTCTGCCACACCATTTTGTTGAGGGGATCTTGGAACAGTTAAAGGTCGTCGAATTCTATTTGTTTCGCAGAATTCTTGGAACTCTTTTGAAGTGAATTCTCCTCCTCTATCAGATCTCATGGCTTTGATCTGAAGACCGCTTTCCTTCTCTACAACAACCTTGAACTTCTTGAAAGCTTCAAAGACTTCTGATTTTTGCTTCAAGAAATAAACCCAAGTCTTTCTTGAGAAATCATCAATAAAGAGCAAGAAGTAGTTGCTTTTACCGAAAGATTTTGGTTTGATAGGACCGCACACATTTGTATGCACGAGCTCTAGTGGCTTTTAGGCTCTTGAATTCGACTCTTTTGGAAAGCTTTTCCTGAATTGCTTCCCGAGTAAGCATCCTTCACAAAGTTGATCAGGATGATTGATGCATGGCAAGCCTCTCACCATTTCTTTCTTGGACAGTAGCTCTAGTCCTCCAAAGTTGAGATGTCCGAATCTCAAATGCCATAGCCATGATGAATCCTTGTAACAAACTTTCAGACATGTTGTCATATCATTTTGAATGTTCAATAAGAACATTCTATTTCTTGACATAGGCACCTTAGCAATCAAGTTCATATTGTTATCTCTTATAGAAAGACTATAATCTTTTAAGTGAATATCATAGTCTTTCTCTAAGAGTTGTCCCAAACTCAAGATGTTTATTTTCATTGTGGGTACAAAATAAACATTTGAAATAAATTGATGCCCCCCATTTTTAAGCGGATAAGAATTTTACCTTTTCTTTTTACCGCTACGATAAAAGCATTAAATTATTAATTTTGCTAAAGACATGTACATAAGTCTATTTTTATATGGCTATAATTCAGTTTGGCCAAAATTTGAAAATTGTCAGTGAATTTGAAATATCAAGGATTCAAACTTTAGTAGAATGTGTGTAATATTTTTCTTATAGTTAATGGTGACACTTAAAAAAAAACAAAAGACCAACAACTAGGCAAAGGATCAGCACAATTGCAGTTCAAGGGGGGAAAAAAAAAAGCCAGGTAGTCTTATCCAAGTTTTGATTATTCTCTGTCATGGTTCTTTCATACATATTTTGTCTGTCCCACTAATAAGATTCTTTTTTTTTTTTTTTTGGGAACCAATTTGTCCCACTAATAAGATAATCTAAAATAGACATGTGAGGCGCATAATTGTGTTGACCAACTTAATCTCTTGTACTTAAGCCCCCCCCAAAAAAAAAAATAGTACATGTCTAAGAAAGTGCGTGTTTCCTAAATTGAGCTCATCAGTCTCGGGTTTTCTGGCTGACATATATTATTTATTATAATTATTACTGTAATTAAGTAATTAAGGGAAAAATAAATAAATTTCAACTTCACTGCGTTATGTATGTTTTCCCGTTTACGTTTATTTATTAATAATTTGGAAAAAGAAAAAACGGATATAGGTAAAATGACTCTTTATTCCATAGCTCTCCCTAGAATATGTTATGGAATTGACGGCAACAAAGCTGTTATATACCTCCTCCTAGTCCACGTACATGTATATTATTACTAATTTACTGTTACTATAAAAAAGAAAAAAAATGATGAAAGAACAAATTATCCTATTAACATCAATATAACCTATGAAATTGTGATATGAACTGACTTTGTTCTATGACTTGTGTGGAAAAATAAACGAAAGGTATCCAGCAACATCCGGAGGCATAAAGAATCTTAAAGAGTCGGCGTAGGTCATTTTTTCCAACAGGCATGCACAAAAATATGTAATTATCTCAACCGACCAAGACATTATTTTAACAAGTTCTCCATTTTATGCACATTTTATAAATTAAAAAATACATAAGGGCGTGGCTATTGTAGGATCCCGTGGGGGCCTTTTTACAGGGCGTTTGATCATAATCAAGCATCTGGTTTCTATTTGAAATCATCTCAAACTTTGTCACACATCGCATATTATAGGGTCCTTTTCCCTTATGATATTTATTCTTAAAATTTTCTCATCTCAACCCGTGACAACGGGATGTTTTTCTTCTATTTTCTTAAGATTAATAAATAAAAGAGAAGTTCAACTCTTTTTCATTCTCAAATATGATCGAAACCCAGATCTGACACTCTCTTTACTGTAGCTTTAGTAAAAATAAAATTCACGTACTTGAAGATGGGTGTATATAGTTGATGCCAGTCAAACATATAATTGGGCAATTATATTCTTCATCTTCGTTGATGAACTTCAATCCACAAGGAGTCATCGTTTCTTTTCACTCTAGTTTTTAATTTGCTTTAATGGCTATAGAATAAGACAAAGAGAATGAAGATTTATGAACGGGTTGACGCTCTTACAAGTTTGTATGGATTTTTATAGTTTTAGCTTCCTTTTTGAAAGTGTAATCAAAAACTTGTCTCTTAAGTGCGTTCTAGGATTTTTCTTAATTATAAAGAAAGAAAAAATACTGATATTTATGACTTGAGGAACAATTTTTTTTTTTAATTATTGATCAAAACTGAAAAAAAAAAAAAAAAAAGGATTGTCTTCAAAATAAAAAAGAACTGAAAAAAAAAAAGATTAGAAAAAAGAAAACTAGGAAGAAGGGCACGACTGCAAAGTTATAATCTGGTGCAACAAGTGGTATTGACTTTTTGTGTTTTGTGTGGCCGCTAAACCGTTGGATCAAGGATGGTGCCTTTGATATACCCCTACATGCCCCTATAGTGAGGCCAACCAAATAACGGCGTCCTACGATAACTTTTTCCCAAAATACCTAACAATTTCGACCTTGTTTGTTGCAGCTTTGTAAATTGACCTACACTATCTTAAATCATTATTTTCATCGCACTATGATGGCACAAATCCTTGACCACAAATCCAAGTGACAACTACTTCTTACTTTATGGGACCATGACATTTCATCCAATCAATGTCTATGTGTTACCGCTTTCCTTCCATCAATTAATTAATTTAGCAAACCTTACTATATTATTAAACTTATGCGCATCAATTTAGACTATATATTAAGATATCTGAATGTGGTAGATAGACGTAGGGTAAATGAGAATGGGTCATTAATACTTTGGAAGACGTACGGTAAAGATAATCTCGATAGAATTAGAGAAATTAAATTAAAATATAAAGAAAAAAAAGATATAATTTAAAAAAGAAGAGTTCATTAAATTACCTTGATTGATTTGAACTTAAACGTATGTTTATTAATCCATAATCATAATGTAACGCGAAATTTTTTTTTTTTTCGGGGTAACCGTGGGATATATTTTGGAAATGAATGAAAACGAATAGCAAAGGGAATATGATGTCATTTCTTATATTTACAACTTTAGGTATATTAATCAAAATAATTCAATTACTGAAATGTCCGTACAAAATTTAATTATTAGCTAAATTAATTAAAGAGTAAGGGTGTATACACAATTTCATAATTTATTTCAATTAGATCAGAAATATGCTTATGTTGTGTTTCCTTTAAATTTCAAATTTATCTGATCATGTGGGCATTCAAGGTAACAAGAATTTGTTTGTTAATTGTGTAAATAAATTGTAAACACATCAAGAGATGGAAAAATGAAAACACTGTACTTATTCATTTTCCGATTACTTATAAGCAAAATCCTAATTAAACCTCGTATCTATGTTTAACTTCCTAGATTATAGTTATACGGGCATAATTAACTTTTGCAAACATATTTGCTCAATATATGTTCCTTGAAAAAAACTTCTAAGTATATGTGACTTTGGAAATAAATTTCATACCCAAAAGCATCAAATTTGATTTCTCATATACAACGGAATTTATGTACAAGGTAAACTAAATAAATAAATAAATTTTAGAATTTATTTTTTCCTTTTCCTTTTCCTTTTTTTTTTTTTTCAAATGTGAAGTTGTTAACTTCACTGTTGAGTCTGTTGTATAATATGTGTAACTATATTTGACAGAGTCTCATCTGCATGTACTTCCGTCATTTTTAGAGTGAAATTCGCACATAAATTATTTAATAAACTAATTATTTTGTTTTTATAATTATTTTTGGCGGATATAAACTCAACATGCTAACAGTTTGTCCTTATTTTTAATTATCGATATTAAAGTACATACATTGATGATATACACATTAAACACGTAAATGTAAGTTGGTATTTATATACCAATACTAAATTCAATCTCTTCGCTACTTAATATGATATTTATATACGAATGCTAAATATACCCTATTTTTCATTTTCTATTATCACTGCCTGCCATATGGGTTTTTTTGTGATAAAAAAAAAAACTTCTCGTGGGAGTAATATTACTCGAATGTTAATGATTATAATTTTAAATTTCTTAAAAAAGAGACGAAAAATAGATCAAATCCGCAATTATAGTAAGACTTATGGGTTATTAATAAGATAACAAATACTATCAGCAAACTATTCTCTTCACCTGCTCTTGGAATACATTATCAGTGGGTAGGCTATATGATTTAAATACCAATTGAGATCCACATCAATTGAAAAAAAAAATAACTCATCTCATTTACAGATCTAAATCAAAGAATAAAATCTCATATTTAAAATGGTACTACAAACTAGATTTAGATTTAGACTTGTTAGAAAATTAAAAAAAAAAAAGAAAAAAATCTATCATCCCGAGAGAAATCACCGAGAGAGATCTGGGAGGAGGAGGAGAGGCCGGAGAAGAAGGATGAGATAGTCTTCCTCAGCCTCTGTGAAAACAGTAACGGAGAATTCTTTTTTTAGAGAGAAGGCGGACATAAAGAGGAAAAAAAAAGATGAAAATAGTATTTTTAGTTTCACATTTTAATAATATAATAAAACATAACAACTTTACGCATCAACTGCATCAACTGATAAGAGAAAAAAAAAGTGCAAACCTATTCATATATACAGTACACATAGTATAAATCTACCTTAATGTTATTGACTTATTTCCAATTATTTTTGCTCATTGCGATTTCTTTTTTGCTCACCAAAAACGAATACCTAGTAACTCTTCTCTTTCATGGTTTCAATATTTTGTATGCTACATAAAAAATAATGAAGAATAATAGTCCATATATGCCCTTGTTGAATTTGAGGTTGAAGAAAAAAAGAAAATGAAGAATTTGCCAGTTATATCATGGCCAAGTGAAGAGTGCTTGATCCAAGAGATTCTTGTCACATTAACATCCATAAAATCACATCCAGGCCGGCCAATTGCTTTTCCAATTATATTGTTTAGCAAATTTCATGACTTACCAAATTTTGTTTAAAACTTAAAGATGGATTATTTAGGAAATATATAAATAAATAAAACAGTGTTTATCATAATTGGTGAACTTATACTTTTTTAAAAGGAGTTCCTTTTCAATCCACTAACAATTCAATACAAAAATCAAATTACATATAACTTTAAAATTTAGTTTAAACTAGTGGAAGTACTTTATCTATTTAAAATAGATATATAAGTTTAAAAAGGTGTATTAATGTCTCATTTATTTGTTTGTTTATTTTGTTAATGGTTTCTGAGAAACGAAAACAACGGTAGAAATCATTGCGAATTATTCACTAGGCAATAAAAAAAAACCTTTAACTCTAAGCTTCATTAATATTCTAAAGTAGAGGTTTTGCTAATTAATTTCATCACTCCCTTATCTCCTCTCTCTATTTATAGATGATGTCTTTGAAGGCATTTCAACTTCAATTTAACCTATCAATAATGATAAAGGACAAATCTCTTAAAATTAATCATTGAACTTACTAAAAATAATAATTAGTTATGTGGATAAAAATTATATCAAAATGTTATAACTTCCAAAAAATCCCTCTAGTTNAAATTTGGGCTATATGGTAAACACAACCATTATCTACGCATTTAATTTCCTCATTTAGCAAGAAAAGGATAAGAATTGAATTTAACCATAAATGACAATAAATCTAGCAAGTAATATTACGAGAATATACCAAAAAAAAAAAAAAAGAAAACAATTCTAGTTTATAAAAAGAGCCATGAATTGACGATAGTGCCACTACCTCCGTACACGGTTTCAGTACATATATAAAAGAACGCACCGGTGGACAAAAGCAAAGAAGAACGAAGAGAAAAAGAAGAAGAAGACGACGAAGACGAAACTTTCTCTTCCTTTCATTTCGTTACATTTCTCTATCTATAAGTTCCCATCAGATCTCTCTGGTTCTCCTCTTTCTCTATCTTGAGCTTGAATTTTCCGAGAAAGTGGAGAGAAAAGAAAGTGAAAGGAAGAAAACGCTGCTTTGGATTATTATTAATATATTATTTACTGTTATTGTAATCCAATTCAAATTTTTTCATTTTTGCGAATTTTAGAATCTAGGGTTTCTAATTTTCGTTGATTAAATTCGGGGATTGAAGAATTCTGAATCTTGAAGTGGATTTGGGTGTTGGGTCTGGAGAATTGGTGTGATTTTGGACGAGTGAAGAGTTGAAGCCAAGGGACTTAGGGCTCGTGATCCGAAGCAGGACTCGTTGGCGTAAATGCGGCTAGTTCTTGTGTAAATTTATTGACTTCGCTGTTTGATTCGATTTCCAGTTGTTTAAAGTCTTTGAAGAACAAGAAGATGAACCCAGATCGCTCGAAGAAGGTCTCTTGATTCTTCAACTTTTACTCTAACATATCTTCTTCAAGTTCTTATTGATTTTTCTCAGGTTTTGGTTTTTGAGGAAGTGGATTTTGGAAATTAAAATATTTCGTCTTAGGAATTTGTGGGTTTTAATGGTTTTTTTGGCAAATTTTTTGTGAAAGATTTGGTTTTTTTTTTTTTTTTTCTTTTTTAAAATCATCTTCTTCTCCTTTTATTTCTAATTTTTCTTTAGCGTAACTTTGGCATGAATTTTTCGGTTCTGCCGTGTCTTTGGTTCTTACTTTGATGGCTTTGAATGTTTATGTTTATCCAGTTTCTAAAATTGAGTAATTGAGCGGCTTAGGAATTGAATTAGAGATGAAATGAACAGATTAGACTTGTAGAGTTTGATTTGGATTTTTTTTTTTTTTTATTTTGTTTTTGGGTATTGTTTTATAGCATTTTTTTTCCTATTTGTTTTTTCATTGTGCTGGAATGCATTCAGGGAAACGAATCTAGTCTAATACATCCGTGCTTGATACTCCACTATTGCTAATTGTTTAGCTGTGCTCGCTTTTTCTCGGCACCTGATTCTGTTCTCATATTCTATTTGGTTTTCACAATGGATATCTCGATACTTTGGTCATTGGTCGCTTTAACTTCGTTTTATTAGAGATGAACTCTGGCAAAAGCATTGGTTGGAGTAGTGTCACAGAATTTTTTATTTGAGGTTGTTAAGAGGGATTTTACTTGCATTATTAATCTAAGATTTTCAATTCGCAGATGAAAGACATGGAGTTTTTCACCGAGTACGGGGATGCCAATAGATATAAGATTCTGGAAGTTATAGGGAAGGGAAGTTATGGTGTTGTTTGTGCAGCAATTGACACGCACACTGGAGAAAAAGTTGCTATAAAGAAAATAAATGACGTATTTGAGCATCTCTCAGATGCCCTCAGGATCCTACGTGAAGTTAAGTTGCTCAGGCTTTTACGACATCCTGATATTGTTGAAATCAAGCGCATCATGTTACCGCCTTCAAAGAGGGAATTCAGAGATATTTATGTTGTTTTTGAGCTCATGGAGTCTGATCTTCACCAAGTTATCAAAGCTAATGACGATTTGACTCGTGAACATCATCAGTTTTTTCTATATCAGATGCTGCGTGCATTGAAATATATGCATACAGGTGCGTGTTTAACTGCCACTTAGATTATAGGGATTGCTTTACTTGACCAGCTTAAACTGGTTGGGCCTATTTCTTTTTATTTTTGGGGCTGTGACACGTCAGCTGATCATAACTTGTTTGGTTGCAGCCAATGTATATCACCGTGATCTGAAGCCAAAGAACATTTTGGCAAATGCAAATTGCAAACTTAAGGTTTGTGACTTTGGGCTAGCTAGAGTTGCATTTAGCGATACCCCGACCACAATATTTTGGACAGTAAGTACTTGCACTAATTCCCTTCTGTATAATGGCATTTAATAGTTGATAATGCATCATACTTTTAGAATTTTGCGTGAAAAGGCATAATTTTTGGTGATTTTTGTAATACATTGGCAGGACTATGTCGCTACAAGATGG
This sequence comes from Parasponia andersonii, assembly GCA_002914805.1. Taxonomy (NCBI): domain Eukaryota; kingdom Viridiplantae; phylum Streptophyta; class Magnoliopsida; order Rosales; family Cannabaceae; genus Trema; species Trema andersonii. Next base: position 876,379 of record JXTB01000054.1, read on the forward strand.
TATAGGGCTCCAGAGCTTTGTGGTTCATTTTCTTCCAAGGTATTTTTCACCTACTTTTATTCACTTACTTTTATTTAAAGCAAGTTAGAATGAAATAGAAGCATAGTCTGTGGTTGCTTGGAGTTGAAATTGGTATGTGTTCTTTCTTGTATTGGATTCTATTTTTCAAGGAGGCTAACTTAGCATCAATGTAGTCTTGTTATTTGCGCATGTACTGTGCATTAACCCTGCATGATAATGAATTGGTTGCCTGTTGAAGAGCCAAACTTCTAGTTTGCATCTCTTGATTGGTTTGGTGCTTCTTTGATGTGTTAATATAATTGGACCTTGGACAATTTTAATCTTGACGAGCCATATAACTCAGTAATGGAGAACTTTTTTAGATTTATTTATACGGTCAAGGTAACATTTCTATGTTTCTTCAGTGTTTCACATCTTGATTTATATCATTTATTTCAGGATGAGTTCAGCAGTTTTATGAAAATGTTTGTCTGCTTACTGAAGTTTTAGTAAGACCTGTCTGCCCTTAAAGTACCACAGGCATTTAGTTTATACTTAGTACATCAGAATCAATTTTACACTTATTGCTACACTTGTTTCATGTTCAACTGGACACATGATTCAAATTTGTAATATTCTAGTGATTTTTTAATGATGCTTCTAATTGATGGTCGTAGTAGTTTGTTCAAGATAAGATAATTTTAATGTTAGGAGAGTGATTCTTCTAATTGAAGTTTTTAGTTGTATGTTTCTTGTTAAACTAATTTTCATGGTTGGAGACTGATTCTTCTAATTAAAGGCTTTAGTGGCATGTTCAATTTAAAAGTTAAAACTGATTTAATGGGTGGAAATTGATTTGTCTAACTGAAGTTTTCAGTGTTATGCCCAAGTTAGATATATAAGCTGTTGGATGCATTTAAGAGAAGTTGATTGCCGGAAAAGTAGTTGATTGTTTAAATCTCTGGGTTGAAAGCTTTCTAGACTTTTATTTATGTACGGAAGGAGACAAATGCCAATGAATCTTGGACAATTGTCAAAATTTGGTTGATCCAGTACTCCAGTGCATCTTCTCTTTACCAAGTCCAGCCCTATTTGTTATGTTAGAAGATTAGCATTTGATCCAATAGCAAATAGAAAAGGTTGAGTGGGTCTGTTACTTGGTGTAGAATAGTTCAAACAATGCATATATTTCTGTGTGGAATATATTCTGAGTGCTTTATATAGTAAGCAGTAATGCCTAGATTACAATAATTCTTGTTCAGGGAGGACAATTGAACTCTCCTGGAAGTTGAAATATCTTTCATTCAGGTAATGGTGTCAGGTTATGTTTGTTTCTCTGGAGCGGTTCAATCAATGTGTGAAATTTCTAATCCTGGATTAGTGGTCTAACTTTTGTTGGTATTTTTTTGCAGTATACTCCAGCAATAGACATTTGGAGTATTGGTTGCATCTTTGCTGAAGTGTTGACGGGGAAGCCACTGTTTCCCGGTAAAAGTGTTGTTCATCAATTAGATTTGATCACTGATCTTCTGGGGACACCTTCGTCAGAAACCATTTCAGGAGTATGAGTCATAACTCTCTCTCCCCTATATTTATTTCTGGTTGAGATTTTTTTATTTCTAAGTGTCAAATTGTATACGTTTTGCAGGTTCGAAATGAGAAGGCTAGGAGATACTTGGCAGAAATGCGGAAAAAGCCTCCTGTTTCATTTGCATATAAATTTCCAAATGCAGATCCTTTAGCCCTCAGACTGTTGCAAAGGCTTTTAGCTTTTGATCCAAAGGACCGGCCAACTGCTGAGGAGGTTTGTATCTTGTGTTATGACTGTTCTTGCTAAATGAATGCTTTTTGTGAAGTTGCATGTAGCTAACTGTTAGCAAGTGGATAACTTTAACTTCTTTTGTATATCTTGTCTTTTGTTTATTATTTGTTTTCAGTATTATTAGACTGATGTCTTTTAATTTATTTTTTTAATAGGCATTGGCTGATCCTTACTTTAAGGGCCTGGCGAAGGTTGAGAGAGAACCTTCTTGTCAGCCCATCTCAAAGCTCGAGTTTGAGTTTGAGAGGAGAAGAGTCACAAAGGAGGATATCAGGGAATTAATATACAGAGAGATTCTGGAATATCATCCTCAACTTCTCAAAGACTACATGAATGGTGCTGAAGGCACGAATTTTCTGTATCCTAGGTAGAGAATTGGTTCTTCCTGAACATATAGATATCACCGCTTGATTTAATGCTTTGTTTTACTGTTACGCAATGATGATATGTGAGATTATTTTTTGATCCAGTGCTATAGGTCAATTTAAAAAGCAGTTCGCTTATCTCGAGGAGAATGGGGGTAAAAGTGGACCAATTATTCCTCCAGAGAGGAAGCATGTTTCCCTCCCACGGTACTGTTTTCAAATATGATTATTGCCCAGTACTTGTGTGCTTAGTCATTATGAATTTTCCGAGCTTGATTTGCTTTGTTTCACTATTCCAATGTCTTATTTACAGGTCTACTGTCCATGCAAGTATGGTTTCTCCTAATGACCCTAGTTTGGTTTCTTATGAGAATCGGCAAATGACAGGACATACTTCTAACAATGTTATGGTCACCAATGTAAATTCTGGAAATCCATCAAAGGTTTCAGGGCCTCCACCACGGGTGCCAGCAGGTACTGAGATACTTTCTTGCTGAATCCTGCATAGCTGTAGACTTTTTTTTTTTTTAAATAAAAAAGTGGGGCTTAACTAATGTATTCCATTTATTACAAATTAAAAGAAAACTTATTACTATCCAATCCCTATCCCACGCCACCCCACTCTATTAGGGATCATAAGTTTTCATGCTTAGCCCCGGTGTGACTCGAACTTAGGACCAAGATCTCAAGTAGTGGATACTCTTATCACTTGAGTCAACCTACTTCGTTAATCCTACATAGTTGTAGTTGACAAACTTAATTCTTGTCTATCATCATAAAGGCCTAGAATCCTTTCAACCATATCGAGGAGTACAACTGACTTTGAATTGTTTGAATCTTGTTCACATTATTTGAGATCATAATGATCACTGGGTGGACAAACTATGGATGGTTCGTTCCTCTTGAAAAACAAGCATGCGCTTGTGTATTACTATCTTTTGTTGCCATGTGCTCAGTTACCATCTTATAGGAAGCCCGTAATTTGGCATTTGTACTCGATTTGCATTGTTTTGGTGCTCTGTTCTGCTGCCGTTTTGCCTTTCTAACATAATGTTTCCTGTTTCTCCTTCCATTGCAACAGCTAAACCAGGGAGAGTTGTTGGACTTGTTCTACCCATTGAGAATGGAAGAAACGTGAAAGAAGCTTATGATCCGAGGGTCAGAAATACAATCCTTCCTCAGGCCGTCTCTCCCCACTGCTTTTTTCGAACTCACACTGCGAATCAGGAGAAGTCTGATTCTTCACTAATCAAAGTGCAAGCCCACTCCCCACAATTAAATATGGCGGCCAAACAATCCCCGGTGATGGTCATCGACTTGAACACCAATCCATACTACCAACCACAACCGAAAGTTGATCAGTTGACTGCCATAGACACGAAATTAATTCAAGTGCAATCGCAGTTTGGTGCTGTTGGCGCTGCAGCTGTAGCTGTTGCTGCTCACAGGAACTGAGGAGCAAAGTAGTTTCTTAGGTTGTTTAACGTTGGGCTTGCCCAGTAGATTAGTACGTGATGGTCCTTGGTAATTGGGTTCTCTTGTAGAGAGGTTTCGTCTCACATTCTCTCCTAGTTCTGATTAATTGTCCCCCTTTGTAATTATGAATACGATTTTTTAAATAAAAATAATCTTTTCTAATCTTTTCAGAGATTTTTAATGCCAATAATAGTATCTTCTCTTGAAACTTGTTAGAATCTTTTGAGCGTGTTCCAAGAGTTTTTTTTTGGCGTCGTTACTGATAAGAAAACATTTTTAATGAAATAAATGCACGACTTATTACTTTACGAGCCGCGGCATTGTTTAGAGAGACGATTTCGTAATAACAGATGATTATTTTTAGGAAAAGTCCAAATTTATTCCCAAGTTTTCTTTTGAATGGATTTGCATTTCTCTTATAAAGAATTAAAAGGTAATTCCTCAATATTCAAATTACTTGCAAAACACACCCTTAATATTGATTAGTTTTTGTCTACAATATTTATTCAATTTCAACATACATAGCCTAACAATATCTCGGTTCGTAGAGGAGGTGAAATTTGTATATAAGTGATCCACCGGTAGAAAACTCCTTTACAAGAAATTTCTTAATACTCTTATTTTAATCTTTGTTAAATTTGCTAGACAGGTATGTTTCATTCATAATCTCAGTGACTAAGGAATTAGTTGTCATTTTTTTTTTTTTTTAATTGTGTAGTGAGCTTACGACAGGTCATTTGTCGTTAAATCATATTACAATGAAAGTGAGTTCCAGTTAAAGCTGTGGAGGAGAGTCGAAAGTTGTTGGTTTGTCATCTTAGAAAGAATAGTCAGAGAAGTATTGGCGTTATAAACGAACTGAAAACTATGATCTTTTTCAATAGAAAGGTAAATCTATAAAAACTGCAAATTACATGAATAGTATTGTAATTGTTATTTCTTTTGCCCGAACCCACAAACGAATATTCCAGTGAGATTTTTGAGTTGTGTGCTATATGCATCTATCAGATATCACTCTTTTGGTAATCAGAGGCTGTGATTTTTCATAAAACCTCTTCTTCTTCTTTTTTTTTTTTTCCAAAAAAAAAAAAAGAAGGGAAAAACCAGCGTGTAGCGATACTGCGATAGTGTACTAATAGTATAATACTATCGTATTATAGGGTCTTTAAGTTGCTTTTCCCACACCAAATAAAAAAGAGAGAAAAAGAAAGTCCATTAATTGCACATTTTGACTCTTTGAAATATAAACAGAAATAAATTTATAAGTTACAGCTATTCTCATGTTTTATTATAAGGAAATTATCATTTTTATACCATGTATTATGACACTTTGTTCAGTTTATACTTTCTGTTTTAGTTATTATCAATATTGACCCTTAAATTTCATATTTGTTACAAATTTATATTCTGTCACTAATTTAGAGCAGTTAATTTACTAAGATGATTTAATAAATTTATTCTCGCATCAGTTTTTATCTGGTTTATTTTCAATTTTTTAAACGGCAACTTGGTAAATTAATTGCTCTAATTTAGTGTCGGAGTATAAATTTGTAACAGATTTTAAATCTAAGAGTCAATGTTGATAATAAGTAAAACAGAAAGTATAATTTAAACAAAATATCAAAATGTAAGATATAAAAATAATAATATCTCTTTATTATGTAAAATTAAACAACACATGGTGACCTGTTACTATGATGTCAAAATAAAGAAGAACGAGGCGTAACCATTAGAAAAAAGTTCGAACTACTTTGGATGAATACACAGTTGGCAATAAACTACTCCACGTCGATCCTCGAGTTGGTGCCTTTTAACCCTCCTGATACAAGTTGGTGCTCACAGTTATTTCGTGAAGGCCTGTTCATAATGTTGCCCCAGGCACTGGCGGAGTCAGGTGGGGGCGAGGGAAGGAGGCATTGCCCTTTGAATTTTTCATTATTCAATTCTTTTGATACTTTTGGCCCTAAATTAATCTTAAAAGCTCAATTAAACTCGACTAAACCAATTCAGACAGAGAGAAAAAAAAGATAAAAAGCTAAAAAATTAGGAAAAGAGAGGTAACTTAACAGTCCATTGCAGCCAAGTGGATATAATTTGAGGTGGACAAGCGAGGTCAACGGAAAAATAAATAGAAGGAACAGTTAGTACGGATAAAAAGACAAACGTGAAGCTTCTTCTAAAACATGAAAGCATTTATCGACAACAAATTAAGTTATCACTTAAACAAAGACCAGATTCCTTCTAAACGAGGGAAGAAAGTCCAATGTATCTGAGCCTCTAATTACTCTCTACATTCGAAAATAGACGGATCCTCCTTAAATGTTGTCTTTCTCGTTTAAGAATTTGGGGTAAACAAAAGTGAATTTGTTTGGCTTTCCAGAGGCATAAAAAGCCCTGGGAACTTAATTTGCATCTCTTTTGAGACAACAATAGCATTAGGTAAGAGAAACATAATTTGCATCTTTTTGAGGTTACAATAATATTTGTCCACAAAGTTGGTTCTCTTCAATTCTTGTCCTCTATGATCATATAAAAGCAAAAGTCCCGAAGATAAAGAGAAAACCTTCTGTTCTTTAGGTGAACCCTACAATCTTTGGGAGGCAGGAAACTCAAGCTAGATACGTCCCCACGAGGAATCGAACCCAAATCTCATGGGAGAGAACCAGGGCCTGACCACTCAATCTAAGCCTTTCGAGTTAAGAGAACCGGCTTTGTGCGCGGAGAGTCTTTGATATGCTCCCAATGACAGCACAGAGTCACTTATACAATTAAAGAACGATGTCTTGTAGCTGAAATTGAATGTCCCTCTGTGCTGCCTGATATACAGTTCCTTTCCCTCCTATGCTCTTAACTTCAGAGTTGTGACACTAGGATATTGTCTCAAGACTCAAATGACTAAAAGACGGTACTACAGAAGCAACAGCAAGAATAAATTGAAATAGGCAAACACACACAAATTGTACACTCACGATCCCAGTAATATATTGCCTACTATATTAGAATATAAAATTCTGCCAGCTAAAATGGTTAAGCGTACTCGGTACTGAAAATAGCAGCGAAGGAACACCAGTTCAGGAGTGCATACACTATTTGGAAATAACAAAACATTTTTGGAGTTAGCTATTAACAAGCAAATGGGAACCTTACTAAGACTCGGGGCCAAGCGGGCCGAGATAATCACCATCCAAACTGACCAATGCCTGAAATTCCCTTTCAGCTTCAAGCCACTTTGTCCCAATTACAATGACACGAACCACAACATCTTTCTCAATTGTTGGCTGCTTCTCACTACGAAAGACAGGATTCTCCCCAACTGTATAGCTATAACCAGGCATTTTAATACAAGAGAGATAAGCGTTCTCAATGGGCCCACATTTCAAGAAAACTCCATGCTTGAGCACCTTGTGAACAACACCTTCCAATATCTCTCCCCTGAAAATCTTGAAGGTGATACCACTGAAAACAACCGGAAAAAGAACATCCCCCGACTGCTGCCTTACTTTTCCTTCTCCAATGTGGTCCAAAGTTGTGACAGCAAGAAGATATCCAAGATCTTTGGTCGCCTTCTTAGCAGCAAATTCATCAAGCAGGCGAATGATAATGGACTTCTGAAGCACCAAACCTTTTGTGTCTAAGCTCTCAGCAGGGATTACAACATTCCATGGCAACTTAACTTTGAGAAACATTGTTCTTACTCCTTAGACCTATAAACAGGACGCTATAGAGATATAGATCCCTTTAACAGAACATTCAAACAAGAAATAGAAGATTGCTAGATTCAAAAACTTACTACTACCATATTTCATTCAATGACTAGTAAATGATAAAGCATCTTGATAACAAATCTTCTTGACTTCTTGATTGTAAAATACTAACATTTATAATTTTCTTTTCATATAAGCCAACATTTTGGTAAATAAAGAAGTCTCTGCCAAATTCTAAAGTAGATTCATCCAACTTCTAAGCTATTGACATTATCGAAACTAATATTTGATTTCATTCAAACAAAATTTCTCAAGAGTCCAAGGTTTTTTTTTGATAAGATCTCAAGAGTCCAAGATTTAACCCATACATTTTTCTTTACAGTTTGATTTCATTAGTTTCATTCAAAGAAACTTTCTCAAGGATCCGGGCCAGTACAATTTCTTTACAATTTGATTTTCCTCTGAGTTTGTCACATAATAGTTGATATCTCACATTTCAATTATTTTTCCATTAAGACCAACAAGAAAAATCAATGTGTAATGTATTCATGGTAAAAGAAATGATGTGTACACTTATATTTCATAATATAATCAATGCCTTTCTTTTTCTACCCTTTTTTACATATTAAAATCATGTTCCCTTTATCGATCGCCAGCCAATTGCTAATTGGTTATGGTGAATCATCTTGTAATATAGCCTTAGCTTTTTCAGGGACCAGAAAAAAAGGGTGTCTTCTGTACAAGGGCATGTGAGGCCTATATTATATATCAGGCACCGATTTGACAAAGATAGGGCAAGAAGAGTATAACCATTTATACTACACGCTAAGTGTGAATTATGGGAAAATACAGCACAGCACTCAGGGGCAGGTCCTTCCGTTGTTAGTAAAACCATCATTCGGTGTTTCTTGCTTTAACAAAACAACAGGAATGTAATAATTTTCGCGAAAAGCAGAAGCACCAAAGAGGCATTTCATCAAACACTATGCAAGAAACAATGAAATTCTAAGCTCTCAGCCCATAAATGTGATGGAGTCAATTCACAAAACAGCCCACACTTGTCTCAACTATGCATTTATCAAACCCAACTTCGCAATCTCAAATCAATCAAACCCAAATAAACAAAATAAAACAAATACATGTACCACAAAAAAAAAAAAAAAAAAGAGTACCTTAGTGAAATTGTGGGTTGGAGTTAGGGTTTTGGTTCGGTCGAGACGAGGGAGACGAGCCAGTCGGCCAACACGGTGAGGCAAAGAACCGTTCTCAGAAGGGTAGCTGGAATTTGAAAGCTCTGACCCTGGACTCGCTGAATCGTCGACCCTGGCTGAGTCAGACCTGGCGAGTGAGTGAGCAAGTGTAGACTGCGGAGAGACCAGGGAGCAACAGAGCCCAGTATTAGACCATTAAGCACAGTTTATTTCATGCTATTCATTTAATGCAGTGGCTACAATTGCCAACAGTTAGCAGTAATTGAGAGCCACGTCATAAACCATTTTAGTTTTCACTCGTAACTTTTTAAATTCAATAACCGTTAATTACCGCTTTCAAAATAATAATAATAATAATAATAACAATTAATTACACTTTTATACCTTATATTTACTCTTTATTCAATCTATATTTGTGTTTTAGTTATTATCGATTTCTAGTTTTAAAATCTGTAATAAATTAATACTTTTTTTGGTTAAACACTAATTTTCTTCTTGAGCTTACAAAATTATCCTTTTAAACTTTAAAGATATATAATTTAATATTTAATTTAAATTTAAAACTAATTAAATTAATAGCTAAATGAATAAATATTAAAAATTTAATTTAAAAAATGCAAGAACCTACGAAAATTAAATAATATTCATAATTTTTTTTATCAATTTATATAAATTTTAAATTTGACTTCTTTTAATATATATATATATTATAAAAATATCTTGATAAACAAAATGTATTTGATCCTGAAAATGTATAAATTTATTATAAATTTTAAATCTAAACATCAATAGTAATATAACTAAAATATAAGATATAAACTAAACAAACAATCAAAATACAAAATATAAAAATATAATTATCCCATTCAAAAACTGGTACAAAAATTTGAAACAATTTGTTCCCAAACAAAATGTTACGTACCGTTTTTTGGACTCACAAATCAGCAATTGTATGGCATTGGAAGTACATTTTTGATTTCCAGTGTATATTTTTTTAAACAAATTTTTAAAGAATAAAATAAAAGATAGTTTTGAGGTAAAAATATAAAAACAAAATGTTGATTTTAACTTTCTATTTTAGAAGTTCTCTAAACTAAAAAGATACTTTGACTATAGCGTTGATGAATGATGAGCAACAAACTACATGTACTACACGAGCCGCAAGGGACTCTTAGTCTACTAAGGACTACACTGCAAAATAACAAAAAATTCGGAAACCAAATATGCCAATACTTGCTTAAGAAAGTTTTAGTACTTTTTGGATTTTTTTTAATTATATCTTTACTGCTAATATATGTACAGAGCAGTCACGTAGCCAATTGAGATTAATTTAATTAGTCTAAAATTTAAAAGAATGTGTCTATAAATTTAGAGAATTAGAAATTCAAATTTTGATAATAATAAATATATAAATTATCTTTATTTAATTTTATATTAAATTATGGTCATTGAAGTTATTTTTTTTTTAAAAAATATAGAGAACAAGCACATGACCACTCTCTCGACATTTGGATTCTATTTCAAAGTTTTATATTTTAATAATGTTATAATGTATAACACATGTCAAGTAAAGATTGGATAAATAGTTGAAAAGAAAGTAGTCATAATATTTTCATATATAGGTTGTCTCACTTTATTTGAGTAATATGAAAAGTTTTAAAATAACTTTGACGTTAGTTGAGATATTTTCATCAATTTTGTAAATAAAAATTGGCACGTGATAATATGGAAAGGCACTATAATTCTTTCGATACTTTTATCTATATTTTAGGAGACAAAGTGATAGAAACCACATATTTTAGGGGTAAACTTAAAATAAAATATCTAAATACTAAATTCAAGGTCAATAGTGGTTATTTTCGTCTCAACAAATTAAACTTTTAGCAAAATTGAAATCAATCCAATAGTGGAAAAGCAGTATTGCTTCCAAAGAATGGGAAAGATGAGGAGGAAAAGAGTCAGTTAGAAAGTTCGATGATCACTTGGTAGTGAATGTACCCAGTTTAATTGCCATTTCTTGCAACATTCCTTTGTAGCATTCTCAACCAGCATGATACAAAACAAAATGTCAAAATTTTGTAAGCTTCATAAACTTATATTCACTTTTTAAACTTACATAGTACACTGCAGCTAATTAAGTACCCGCTTAAACGTACAACTTCTCTGAAAGCCATTAAATTCAAACGTTAAAGTACAAACTAAATTAAATCTTTTGTATAATTGTGGTGGGAAATATGAACTTAATACCTAAACATAAGAAGTGAATGTGATTACTATCAGGCTAAATCTGCAGCAATCATTTAGGGTACAAATATAATAGATTTATATAAATCTACACATCCTTACGAAAGAGACTTTGTGGTACAACATACTCGAGGTTGTGTACAGTGAAATTTTGAGCACTACATCACATAAATCATCTCAAATTCAATGATATTTAGTGGAAATGTATTATTTTGTACCACATCATAGAATTCTCTCACTAATAACTATTGCACGTGGGAAGACATTTGTTCAGCAATATCTAACCTTGATCACCATTTTATAATTTCATAACATCAATGTAAGATTTTCCATCGAGCTCACGTGCAAATAGACCCTTCACATACTCTTTAATTCCCAATCTTCTGTATAACTCAGGATTTTGTTCATTGATCAAGCTATGGGCCGGGCCTATTTCAGTATCCACTCCTGGATTGTAGAATGTGGCAATGGAGAGCCTTTCTTGCGCAGAGTTAACAGTTACCCGGTGCTCGATGCTACCATATATTCCATTGGTTATCATCTGTAATACATACGCAAATACCATACCATACATATAAATATGTAGAATTACGTATATTGACGATCTAATAATTTAGATCATCATCTAATGACGATCTAATATTTCTAATAAAATACGTAAGAAAAACACGTATATCATCAATATTATTTATTTCTCTTACTTTTTATTATAAAAAATATGTATAATAAAATTTCGTTAGCTACAATAATACCTATATGTAGATTAAAAAACATATATATTAGATTGGTACCTATATATATACTGTGCAATCATGGCAATTACATAATTTGAGAAATTTATGATCGAAGTTATACTACAAATAATTAGGGCACTTTATTCCTAGTACTTGTTATTAGGTAACAATTGGGGAATTGAGGTACAAATGCAATAGCTCAAGATGAGCTCCAAAATTGCATAAACAAGTTGAGTGTGAATGTTATATATTTGTATAAAACAATTTGACTAATTAGTCGAGTAATACAGAGTACTTAAGTCGGTCTAAACACAAATTCAGTACTATCATGATCTATTCTAATGCAGTGTTATATTACTAAAAGAATTAAAAGTGAGCTAAGCTGTTATAGAAAGTCGGCCAAAAATGAAACAATGAACAAAATAAATACCTCTAAAATATCTCCAATGTTAACAATGAAAGCATTTGGAAGGGGCTTGACAGGGACCCACATTCCATTTTTCTTGACTTGGAGGCCTTCCACTTTGCTAACTTGAAGGAGAATGGTAAGGCCTACGGCATCAGAGTGAGGGGTGAGACCTATGACTTGCTCCGGTTGAGGGCATGGAGGGAAATAGTTCATCCTCATTGACTGCATTCCAATTTCAAACAACTTCGAAATTTCCTTGCTATCTATTTCAAGAGCCTTCTCCATCAGGGCGATTATAGCCTCGGCTAGTTTTTTGAGTTCTAATGAATAAATATCCAAGGTTTCCCTACATGTGTGTGAATTAGAAGTTATTTTATGACAGAGTATGTTATATATATGTATATATATATTTATATATGCAGACATATGAAATCTTTATAACAAAAAAGAAAAATTAATCACCTCCTCGTTTATAACAATAATTTTTTAAGTGCATATATAAATGTACGTCTATATTTACATATATAGGTTCCTAACCTAATAGTTTTTATTTTTATTTTTCATTTACCTATTTATAAATATTTTTTAATCATTAAATCATTATTTAATAATTATCATAATTTGAATAGTTGAAAAAAATAATAAATTAAATATCAATTATTTAATTTTTTTTTTCTCTCTCTATTTTTTATCATAAAAAAATGTGTGATGAATTTTAATTAAATAAAATAACAATTACGTATATGTAAAAAAAAATCGGATATGTATATGTGTATATAGTACTATTGTGTACATATAAACATAAATATACATATATTAGTACATATAGGTAGTATTGAAATGCATGTGTGTGAAATTCTCACATAAATAATAGTATTTTCGACTAAAATAACTTCTCAGAGTGTTGTGAGAAATAGTTTTTTTAGTACTATCATGATATTTTGTGACCGAGGTCAGTCTCTATATATGACAATGAAATTAATTCTGATTTTTTTATATTACCAATTCTTTCTTTTTCTTTTTCAAAAAATATGAAAAATATATAGGTGGAAAAAGAACAACACATGGGCGGCTTTCAAAAAAAATTTTACTAATGTCCTTTCTTTTTCTTTCGCAAAAAAATACAATGGCCACATCCTGAAGGGGATTCAGACGTAGAGAATTTGGCATCGTAATCTATTATTTGTCTTCCTCTTCAAAAAAAAAAAAAAAAAACACACGAGAATGGACAAAATAACTCTTGGCCATAATTAAGACTCAGTTTCTTTGTTCTCTATTATGTATTTCAACCAAATTAATATTTATTTTATCAACTCGCTTCTTTTCCCTTTTCCTTAAATATGTATTTTGTTGATTTATCTTGAGTATTTGTTTTCTAAACCATAACGAAAAAAAAAAATGAGTTTAGATAGTAATGAGTAATGAGAATGACTAAAACTATTGAGAAGAAAGAAAAAGACCTGAAAGGAAGAGGAAGCTTTGGAAACAAGTGAGGCTTCCTCAAATCAACAGGTAATGTAGTGAGGAAGAAGATATCATCCCAGTCAAGCTTTTGCTCCTCGGAAACTACGAAGGCCTGTCCAAACCCCTCTACTTGTCCTGGAACTTGCCAGTACTTTTTCTTCTCCTCCATTGGGAGGTTGAAGAAGTCTTGAACCTCTGCCTTTACTTTCTCCACCAAGGAAGAGCTTATCCCATGGTTTACCAACTACAAATGATTAACCATGAAAATCATTTTTAATGAGTCATTTAATGACTAACCATTCTTACATAACATCCATTAATCACTAATTTAGCTTAATTATGGTGATCGAATTTTACTAAATGTTAGAACATAATTTCAGCACTAGCTAGAATGCTCTGAGTACGAGAGGGAAAAAAAAAATCATAACTATAAACACATAAGTATATATAATATATATGTTTTTTATATACATACTACATGATAAGGAATATATATATATATATATATATATATATATAAAAAACATAACATGATATATATCATAGTTGATTCAGATTTGATTTTGACCTAATAAATTTTTATTAGGTAGATGAAGTGCTTGAGAGAGAAGAGTACTTGGAAGAAGCCCCAATCCTTGCAAGCTGAGTGGAGCCTAGCCAATTCGGATTTATATGATTCTCCAGAAAGCAATAAGTTTTGGAAGTTTACAACTGGGATTTCATCTGAAGAAACAGAAATAAGATTAGTGGTTTGGTTTTGATCAAGGCGGATGTATCTAGACGGGACCGTCACCATATTGAGGTCCTTTGCCAATTCTTGCACACTCGGCACGATTAGAGAATTTCCAAAGTCCATTTTCGCCCGTAATTACTTTTCCCCTAATTTGGCTCTCTTGCTTCTGAAGGGATGATGAATAAAGATCAACATTAATATATATGCATATAAGCTATAATGGTAATTATGAAGGAAAAAAAAAAAAAGAAAAAAGAAAACAAAAACATAAGCTATAATGTACTTAAATTATCAACCGAATACTTAACTAAGTTGACAAATGCTTTAAATTATTTAGAAATAATTTATTGTTTGTTTGGTTGCATAATGTGTATTTTCTCGGATTATATATGGAAATATTTCTCTTTTTGTTTTTAACGGAGTATATATTTGTATAATATTTATGTGTCATCGTCATGATATAACAGCCACCTTTTTTATTTTATAATATTTAGGAAATAATTGTACCTCTTGTCAAATTTCCACTAGAGATCTCTAGAAAATGAAAGTTACCGACCACGTTCACAAATTGATTTAAGTAAACTAAAATTATATTGTTTATATGGCAAATTATGTTGTTTACGTATGCATATGCATTGTGACATCGATTTGAATGATATCTTGACCCAAAATTCGGGCTAGTGGCAGAAGGGAAATTTCACAAAGGTGGAAAATTTCTTAATTTATTTGAAAAGTGTCAAAAATTCTAATTTTTATAAAAATAGTTCATTTAAATAAAATATTCGGAATTCTATTCCATGAACCACTCCCACAGTTCGTATACACCACCAAACATAAATTGAACAATTACTTGAAAACATAAAATTAATTAAAAAAAAATCAAACCCCGCATCATCATCATTCACAACAGATGTCCAATATCAGAATGACATGCATAAATTTGCAGACAAAATAAAAAAACAGTAATCTTGATTCAATGCTAACACAAAAATCCAAATAGTCCAAAGACTATAATAACAAACTCCTAGCATTACCAAGAGGCGAACTGCAATCAGGATGACCGCTTACTCCTCTTGATCACCAAGATTGCACTGGACACCACCTGAGGAGGAAGGTAAGGGGGGTGAGCATACAATGCCCAGTAGGAAAATAGTTACCTCGGAGAAAAACAGTTCAGTGATAGGAATCTCCTGCATGGTTAGTTCAAATCCAAAACATACACACACGTATATATATAATCCAAACCGGGAGCCAATATATATATAACAGTGTAATAAAAACCATCACTCCATATGCACATGACATAAATCAACTCATACCAATGAGCTCACATCCTCTCATCTGTGGAAACCCAGGATGATGGCACTAAGTGTACCTAACAGCCTGCCTGATACCTAAGCCCATACCCG
>JXTB01000054.1:892617-941830 GCA_002914805.1 Parasponia andersonii
TCGGCCGAGAGGGAGAAGAGAGGAGAGAGAAAGAGAGGTTTCGGGGGAGGGAGGAGAGAGAAGAGAGAGAGAGAGGGGGAGGAAGATGTGCACGTGGCCCCTCTTTATTGGGCTGTGCAATTTTTCAAAAATTACACATAAGTCCCCAAAATTTCAAATCTCTATCAATCTAGTCTCCCAAAATTTGTAATTTAGTCCATCTGAACAAAACTTTTGTAAATTAGTCCCCATAATATTTTATCCAGAAAATTGGTAAAATGTCCAAATTACTCTCGAAAATTCCGAATTTTTACATATAGATCAACTCTAGACCAACGTGATACACTGGGGTCGACAGGACACGATGTGATACACCACTCTTACCTGGAACTTTTTCACCGCGTGACATTTGAAAATACCTTTTGAGATCTATATGATAGAACTTTTCTACCTTTCTACAGCGCTACCCTAATATGGTTCTTTTTTTTTTCAAAAAAAGAAAAAGAAAGAAACACCCAAATTAGATAGAACAATCCTTTCCACGGCCAAGTGGGACGAACTCATATTTGTTTGGTGCAAGGAGCTTGGTAATGACTAGTGAATCTGGGTTGTTTGGATACAAAATAATTTTGGAATTTCAAAAATAAATTTGATCAAATGGATACTTTAAATTAGACTTCTAAAAACGAAGGGATACATTTGTTATTAAAAAAACTGAGGGGTATTGGAATTTTGCTAATACCAAAAGAGATGTTTTGGTATTCTTCTATTTTAAAATTGTGTATACAAATTTCGTCGACGTTTGAGAATAGATAGACCCAGTAGAATATGTAACTTATGTCCTGCGTTTAGACAAAATGCCGAATTGTTTATTGTGTTCTTAGAAAAATTCCCCTGCATAAAACGAGCCTCGTTGGAGGACTGTAGTCGAATTAAATTACGTACCACGGTCCAATTTTTCATAATGATTATGACTCGATATTAATGAGCTGTACTGTTTCCTAGAAAAGTTTAAAAACAGGTTTTGCTTTGTCTTTATTATCTGTTTATTAATTGTCTACAGATTAAGACACATATGCCTAGCTATCTAGTGCTTGTCTAAAGATAATATTGTTTAATTTGTTTTCTTCAATTTTTTTAATTAACCGTGTGAATGAAGCTTTAAATCTAACATCTCTCTCTGATCACTTGAACATACAGCAATAATAGATGTATGATATATATATATAGGCAACAATCGAATCGAGTAAGTATTTTTTTTTTAAACTATGCTAGGTATCAATTTTACGAATGAAACTATGCATAGATACCTATTAAATTTAATATTCACTTTGAGTACAAGTACTCCATTAGTATTAACTTACTAATTTCTCCACATTTAAGGCCATAACATATACATCATACATATGTGGCCTACTGGAGCACCATTATTATTATTATTACTTTTATAAACACCATACATACCATTCATATATAGTTCACACGTATGTTAAAAGAGAATTAAGCCCTCTCAAAAACGACAGGTAGAACAGAACCATCCAAAGCCAGAAACCTCTTCCCATCCTTGACCAAAACCCCGACCGAACCGCAATCGAACCTGCAAATCGGGCAGAACTCGGTCGGACACCATTGGATGCTGTAGATACCTTCGCTTTGTAGTGTAATCCTAAAGTAGTTTCCAGCCTCTCCGCTGCTTCCGGTGCCAATCAGTCTCCTTCCGCTCTCGGGGTCCTTCTCGGACTCCAACTGCCACGTCGTCGAACGAATGCAGATTGTGATCGCGGAGAAGGTGATCTTGAGGTCCCTAGACTCCCTCACCACGTCTTCTTCCTCCGCGAACGGCGCGAACGTCACTGGGAACCCCTCGGCGCTCGAATCGTTTTCTTGGCCTGCGTACAGCTCGCACCATTCTTTCCCATCGACCAGCGTGAACCTGCCGCCATTGTCGGTGATGGCCGGCTTGATGTAGTAGTCCACGCCTCGTTGGAGAGGCTGCCCGGCGGTGTCGAGCACCGGACTATTCTCGCCCAGGGCTGTGGCTGCCATGGCCATGATAAGGCATATGAGGCTTAGGGTTCCGGTCAACTTCATGGTTTGAAGAAAAGATTGCTAGCTAGAGTTTTTGTGAATTCTTTTGAGAGTTTCCTTGGTGAGCTGTATGGTTTCGGTTCTCTACTAGTAGTAGTACTGTTACGTATTTATAGGATTTAATTAAGAATATGACACATGGGAGAAGGCGAGAAGCTAGCTAGTTGTTATAATAAAAGTCAGTGAGTTCTCATCCATTTGAGAGGTATACTATTTAATTGCTAAGTTAATTAATTACTTGTACCAAACGTGTTTGTTAACCAATATTATTAAATAAGGCGGCGCCATGCAAATGTGAGATCTATGCATGCATTCTTCCACTTTAAATTGTACGATCGATTTATATATTAATGGACCAGTAAAAGAAAAGTAATATATATATATATATATATATATATATATGAAGAGAACGCTCCAAAACGAGAAGAAATAATAAAAGTCAGTATAATTATTATCTTCACAAGAGGGCCACTTTATTTGAAAAACTTTCTTGATTGTTTCTTCTTATATTTCTAATTAATCACGCATTTAATTAGATCCTAAATAAAGTCTTTGTTATAACTTTTTTTTTTAAAATATGGGGTTTAATGACCACCACTTAGTATAAATTTAAAAGAAAATAACACACATTCTATCAAAGTTTGAACTTTTGACTTTTCAAACTCACACACACCTCTCTTAAATTCTAAACCAACTGCCAACTGAGCTAGTTCCAATTAGTTATCTTCGTTGTAACTTATAAAGTAGTTTTCTTTCGTCGGAAGTCTTGGAATCAAAGTGTTGCATTTTATTCAAGAGAAAGTACGAGATTTTTAAAAATTTTCAATGATTTTGAGTTTGACTAAAAAAATTGTGTGTGTGGACGTGCTTATTTGAAATTTATTAACATTATATATGAAACAAGAAATGTAGTCATATATCCATCTATATAGTAATTAAAAAACTTTTTTTTGGCCAACAGAGATGAATATTAATTAAATAACTTGACATATAAGTCCAGTATATAATTGAGCATGTTATTCAACAAATATGTCTATGATGAGTTGACAACGTATAATAATGTAGAAGAAACCAAAAATAATAATTACAGTTGTAATTTGATTGAATTCACAACTTTGGTTAGGTTGCCTAAGTTGAAATTTCCAAGACGTACGCAAGTACGACAACCACGGTGATCTAGCATTGTCAAAAAACTTTCTTGAAGAGATTAGCCTGAGATCAAAGCTCTTGCACTATAAGGCACAAGAGGTCAGGGAACTTTATCACTTTGGTCGTAATGCCTATCCACTTGGGCGGCCGGACCTAGATGATGGTGATATAGTCGTCCAATAAAATCCTTTCAAACAAAAATCCCGTGGTCCCGACTTTTGCCAAGAATTATCGTTTATCCTTTAGTTTTGAAACGTTGCTTAAGCGCCATAATTTCTAGAAATATGGCGTTACTTTACTACAATAAATTAATGTGGTGTCACTTTGCCTCAATTACTAGAAAACATCATAAAACCTAACTATTTATGCAAAATCCGAAATCTTTTAAGGATAATTAAGTAATTTTGATTCAAAAGTAAATTCAAATATTTAGATTAATTAATTAAAATATATGAATTAATTAAATTTAAGTAATTGAGTTTAATCAGGACAAAATAAAAGTTAGATATATTTGGAAAAAAGTGAAAAAGAAAATAATATTGACTGTCATGTTTTTCAAAAATTGCGTTTAAATCACCTATTTTTCTTTCTTTTTTCGCAAAAATCCTATTATCCATCCCTGCTACTGTTCATGTACAGCCAAACTAGTAGCCAACTAGCCCCACAAGCTAGCCCGCGGCCCTCAACTCACACCTGCAAGTCGACACCCACTATCGCAGCTCAGTTTCGTCGTCGGTAGTCTGAAGTTAGTGCCACCAGCCAAAGCTTTTGGTTGTTGTTTCGACGTCCGACATTCGTTTTGCTCATCGCTAGTGTGGTTAGCTTCGACTCGACACCGTCGTCCTTTTCCGACCACTCTCAGCCGCTAACTCAGCTCTGGTGAGAAACTCGCCACTATTATAATATTTTAATATTAAAATTTATGAAATTTTTCTAATTATTTCATAATTGAACTATTTAGCCCGAAAAAATTATACCGCATTAAAGAAGATGTTGAGACGAGAATAATCATGATTTTGAAATGTTGAAACAATATCTGGAAGTGAATTAATGTTCGAATTAAAAAAGTAATATTTTTCTAAATATTTTCAAAAAGTGATATTTTATAATTTTTGGATTTTTGAGCATAATTAATGCTCAGGACATCAAAACTAAATTTCAACTTCAAATTTGGAATCAGTGAGGTCGAGCAATGAATTTTGATTTAAAATATCGTTATATTCTGAAATAATATGAAAATTGAGAAAATGACTTATGAATAATGTCGTTTTGAGTACCACGGACTAGTCCCATATTGGGACCTATTTTTGATGAAATATATTTAACCTAACATTTATTGGGTGCTTGAATTCAGTGGTGACCTCTGTTTATCAATATGAGGCTCTGTTGGGAAATTTACTTTCTCAAATAAACGTGTCGAGATCCAGAAACAATTGTCTGAGCAACCAGGTGACTAACAAAGGATTTTTCTAGCGTCGTTAGCTCGATATAACTACCATTTCAAGATTGGGAATTCAATTGCCTTTTTTTTCCTATTGTTTTTCATAAAAAATTAGAATATGTTGAGAAAAGTGAAATTTTGTGATTTTATTAAATTAAATTATTTGAATAATTATTTTAGTGAATTGAGAATTGTAAAGCATTGTGAACTGCTCTGGATATTTTACGTGTGATTTTTTTTAAAATTTTATTTATGGAATTTGATAAAATCATCTGTAAAATCCCATTTTTTAAAAGGGCAAAATGGTCTTTTGACTAAAAAAAAAAGATTATATATACATATACATTTCTCTCTCCTCCCTCTTGTTTTCACTCTTCCCCCTCCAGATCTCTCTCTCTCTCTCTCTCTCTCTCTCTCTCTCTCTCTCTCTCTCCCTCTCTCTCTCTCTCTCTCTCGGCCAAAGGAAGCCACACCGCTGTCCGGCCAGAAGACCAGTCGACGTCGACTCGCCGTATTACCACGAAGCTCCGCCACCCGGTTCGCCGGAAAACTCCATAAAAGCCGTTTTGACCCATTTCGGATTTTTGGCCACCGGCGAAGATTCCGACGTCCATTCGACTCTAAACCGGTCCGTTGGATTCGTATCGTCGCAAGGATCATCAAGGTATATATATCTCAACCCCATACTATCTGGATCAAAAATTGCCATTTTTCAGTATTTTGAGTTTTTGAATTTTAGTTTTCGATCCGGCCGTTGGATTGTGTTTTTGACTATATTTTTGGAATGTACTCAGAAAATGGAGAAGTTTGATATATATATATATATATATGGTGTGGTTTGGTGATCGACACGAAAATCGAGATCGGACTGTCAAGATTTTATCTCGTTTTACGTGCCACCGGTCCGGTGTGGGCCCGGACCCGAATTAGACAAGTTATATGTCTAACCTAGCTATTTTGGGTGCTAGGAATTCAGTGAAGAAGTCTGTTTGTGGAATTGAAGCTCCGGTGAGAAAGTTGGTTTTTCGCAAGAGGACGATCGAGAGCTTGGAATTAGTTCCTGACCCTCCGGGCGATCGTCAACGACACCTTAAGGACTCAATAGCATGGTATCGCTATTCTGTTGAGGTAGGGGTTTAGTTACCTTCGTTTTATACCGTTTTTGAGTTAAAACTTATTTTCTACAGTATATAAGAACAAGTGTATTTTTAATGATTTGAATTATATGTGATGGAATCTGGTTATACGATATATATTGTACTGCTCTGGGAATTTGCTGTGTGCAGGTTATTTTGGGTATCTCAAAAATAGGGCCGTTATACTGCCCGTTTTTCTATAAAACCATATTATGCATTTTTTACTGAAAAACTAGAGTAAAGTAGTTTTTACACTTCAGTTCTGTATTGCACGTGTCATAGGATCATACATGAATACCGTGTTAGCATCGTGGGTTTTACAGTGTGGCGCTGCATGCCCCACCATCGGTGAAAGTCCGTAAACTCGCGCGAGATCTTGTTACTTATGATTACCTCCCCATTTGGTAGGCGTAGGCAATTCGGTTGCCCCTCCAGGTTTGGTAGGCAACACATAGGTATTCCCTCTGGGTATAGACTTAGGTATCAGGCAGGCTGTTAAGTACACTTAGTGTCATCATCCTGGATTTCCACAGATAAAAAGATGTGAGCTCATGGGTATAGGTTGATTTATGTCATGTGCATATGGATTGATGGTTTTGATTACACTGTTTTATATATATTGGCTCCCGGTTTGGATTATATATATATATATATATATATGTGTGTGTATGTTTTGGATTTGAACTAACCATGCAGGAGTTTTCCATCACTGAACTGTTTTTCTTCGAGGTAACTATTTTCCTACTGGGCATTGTATGCTCACCCCCTACCTTCCTCCTCAGGTGGTGTCCAGTGCGATCTTGGTGATCAAGAAGAGTAAGAGGTCATCTGGATTGCAGTTCGTCTCTTGGTAATATTAGGAGTTGTTATCGTAGTCTTTGGACTATTTGGATTTTGTGTTAGCATTGAACTAAGATTACTGCTTTCTATTTTGTCTGCAAACTTATATATGTCATTCTGGTGTTTAACTTTTTGGTGGATGATGATGATGCTGGGTTTTATATTTAATTTCACGTTTTTAAGTATTGTTCAATCTATGTTTGATGGTGTATACGAACTGTGGGAGTGGTTCACGGGATGGAATTTCAATTACTTTACTTAAATGGACCATTTTTATAAAAATTAGAACTTTTGACACTTTTCAAATAAATCAAGGAATTTCCCACCTTTGTGAAATTCTCCTTCTGCCACTAGCCCGGGTTTTGGGTCGTGACATCATCGGCATTGTACTGTCGGATTTTTGAAGCACAAAATAGATTTTTATTTAAAATTCAGAGCATGTTTAGAATATTACTACATAGTTGTTTATATTGCCTCTTGTATTGCACATACCATAGGATCATATATGATGTCTATCTTAAGCTTTGCGATGTTTAGTGAGCGGTCAGTATCCTAACCCTTGGTAAAAAGCCCGTAAACTCATCTGAGATTTTCTAACTACCTCCATTCAGTAGGCATAGACACATGAATTTCACTCCGGATTTCTTAGATTAAGTATCATATAGAGAGTACCTAGTATGCATATTACGATTTACTCTAGTTTGTGATAAGAGGATATGAGTTCATGGAATTATTTGATTTGTAATATGTGTACTATAAATTATTTATCTAATTTCTCTTTATGGATTTTGAATATGATTTCTGTTGGCAATTTCAATTCGCTTTTACTCAAATATTTAGTGAACTGTTTTCATAACAACTAACTATGAGTATCCTACTAGTTATTTCATGCTCACCCCCTACTTTCCTTCTCAAACTCTGTGTAACTTCGTAAGCTCATGAGCGAATCTGTGAGAAATTGACTATCTGATAACTAGTTAGTAAGTGTGTAAAACTATTTATCTTCTTGACTTGTAATAACACCTAAGAGCCTGTTACACAAACTTAGACTGTATGATTATTATGCTGCATTATGAGACTATTGATAATGATGCTTAGTTTGTTTGTATAACAAATTTCATGAACAACTTATGTCTAATAATGATCACAAATTTGTAGAAATTTTACTATTTTAAACTATTTTCATAATTTTTTATAAAATAAATATTGAATTTCCACTTGTGAAATTTCTTTTTTACCACTGGCCCGGTTCAAGTCTTGACAATCTAAGTGTGCTTCATGAGGGTAAAAACATGATTGCGTTAAAAATACTCTTAATTAAGAGTATTTGTCGAATTAATTGCATTTGGTGGATACACAACTCAAAAAATTTCTCAAATTTCTTGATTTCAACTGCAAAAAAAAAAAATCTCTCAGTTTCTAGGATTTATGCATATATCTGAAAAAAAAAAATAGAGATCATTAATTATTCTTTTTCTTTCTTTCTATATTGTGGTTATCTCATTATTAGACAAGTTAAAATGCTTTTTTTTAAACAGTATCTACTAATCAGGGCAATTGGTACCATATTAATTTGTAAAATGGGGAAATTGACACCATATTTATAAAACAAATGGGACCAAATTAACATCACATTTGTAAAAATTAGGACAAAGTTAGAAACGTAGCTATTTTGTTCAAATCAATAATTAAAAAAAACATGTAATAAAAAAAAATCAATAAATTAAGTATGTTCCCGAACTTGATGTAATATATATATATATATATATATATATATTTTGCCACGTCCCAAATTCTGGCCAGAAAAGTAATTTTATAAATTATAAATTTGTAAATATATTTTTACAAAATAGTCAAAAAAAATTATTTTCTAAAATCTTTGGAAATGTCAACATTAGAAAACCATAATAATCACTCACTTAGTATCATTACTAAAAGTACCAAACATCTAAAGTTTTTAATTGTCTTTATTTATATATATATATATATATATACTTTCCAAAGTATCCTCATATTCACAAAGCTAATAATAGTAATTTAAAATCTCCTATTCATCAATTTTGTAAGTATATTTAAAATATAAATAAATAATTATTCAAGAAAATGAGAGAATCTACAAATGGATGTGAACCCAAAACAATGGACATAACTACGAAGAACAACACTAATATTGCAACTAGTCAATCATGAGTTTATCTTGAACCCTAATCCTAGAAGGGAAAAGATAAGAGGGGAGTGAGCATAAAATGCCCAATAAGATATCTAATTACTTTTTTGGAAGATTATTTAGTTCTAAAAATATCTACATGATTAAATAATTTGAAAAATAGTTTATAAAAAAACTAAATAGTCAAATCAATCTTATATCAAAAATTATAGTCGAAATCATAATCAAAATTCGTGATCAAAATCATAATTAAATCTATGCATAGGTGGAAAAAAAAATACCTACTGGATTGGTACTCATATATATATATATATATATATATATATATAAAATGCATACTTTTTTTCACTCTCTACTCTCACTCTCAATGTTTCTGTTATTAATTTCATTATGATTGATTATAGTTTTAAGATGTGAAATTCATGACACTAAGGCTATATTTGAAATAGATTTTAGCAGGGAAAAAAAATGAAAAATATTTTCCTAAAATTCTATATAATTTAGTTTTTGTAAGTTTTTTCCCTTATAATCTTTTCTTAATAATCTAAATCTTGTTAATTTATTGAAACCGTCCTCTCAATTTTATGAATTTATTTTTTTCTTCCCTAAAATTCAAGATACAAACGAAACCTAATAATAACATTCTAAGAAGCCCGAACGTAATTTGCCCCGCCGGTGGACGTGGCATTTATGTTATTGTGAGCCCTGTACTTAACTAATATATTAATTATACGGCTCTCTTCCACGGAATATAGGTCTTTTGTACCCTCGGGTTAAAATTAGCTTCAATTGAATAGGAGAAGGAACAACCCTATTTTTATAAGAAAACTTTGCCAAGCCCCAGCGTGCTCCACGGGTTAACAAAGCATTTACTATTTTGTTTTGAGGCCCCATACTTGATGGGCTATGCTGCTCTCCGGTCTCCCTGCCACTCAAATGTGAAGAAAGACAGACTATTGTCCAACGAGATATATAAGCTAGAAATAAACTCTTACATATACGACATAGTAAATACGTCAATTACTTATAAATTAAATTTATAAAATATCAACATATACAGTAATACCAAATCAGTATATAGCAGAGCGAGCTAGCTAGCTAGCTAGCTTTTATTTAATATTCTTAACTCCAATTATTTTTTGACCATGCATAAAATTAAATTAACCTATATCTTCTTTTTTTTTTTTTTTTTTGGAATATCAAGACAAGACATACTTAATACTAATTAAGCTCTCTGGAACACAACAGGGAAAGCAGAATCATCATTCAACGCCAACAACCTCTTCCCACTCTCAACCAAAACATCAACAAACCCACAATTAGCCCTACAATAGGGGCACACCTCAGCGGGACACCATCTCAGTCCGTAGGAGCCGTTATTTAGTACTTCCGGCCCTTGGTACACATGAAAGTAGTTCGAAACCGTCCCGTTACCCCCCGTGACAACCAATCGGCTTTCGGTCAACGGATCGGTCTCCGTCGACACCTTCCATTTCCTCGTCCATTGCGTGCAATTCGTCGCTCCTCCGCTGGCGAACTCAACCTCGAAGCTCTTCGACAACATTACGACGTTTTCCGCCTGGACAAAAGGCGAAAAGGTCACTGGAATCCCGCGGTCGGAGGTCAGGTTCTCTTGTCCAACGTACCATGGACACGAACCGTTGCGGTCGATCAGAGTGAAAGGGCCGCCGCCGTTGTTGTTGACGGCCGGCTTGATGTAGTACTCCACGCCGCGGCGGAGAGGCAGGCCAGTGGTGTCAAGGATAGGGGTTTGAGCTGTGGCTGATATGGCCATCACGACTAGCCATATCAAGCTGATTAATATGCTTCCCATCATCAGCTTAGGCATTTTGGCAAAAATTTGTATGTATGGGGGATAATTTGCCTTTGTGGGGGTTTATTTTTTGCTTTCTTAAAAGGGATTTATATGGTCTAAATTAGTATTTATAGATATGTGTCCATATTGATTAATTGTTAAAAAAAATAATAATAATAATGTTGAAATGATCAAGATGTATGTGGAGAATATAATTACGGTTATGGAAAAACAGTCTGTCTAGCTAGTCTTATGTTAGGTGCCGTAAGGGGTGAGGGTTTCGTATTTTAGTTATATATAACAATGCCGCCAACTCCAACTAGTTGAAAAAATTTGTGTTTGAAATATTGTCGTAATGTTGTCTTGAATATATGAGGAATTAAGGCCCCAAATGGCAACAAGGTAGCTGTTTAATATTGAATTTTAGGTAATGCGTACACTAGCGTCGTACCGCATATTTGGTCTACTTTTAACGGGTAAGTTTCTAGCTAGTTCGGGGCGGTATAGTCAAAATGGCTAAGTTTCACGCCCACCGTTTTAACTCTTAACATCTTTGACTGACCTTAATTAACGGTGAAAACTAAAGATGAGAATGCGTTGACGTATTGCAACCGTCTAACCATTGGAGTGGGCCCACGGTGTGTTTCACACAAAAGAATGGTGCGTTTGATGCGTCGGATCGGGTAAAATACGGGAAAATATATACAAACACTAGCATCGAAACATGAAGTTTTTTTCGATCACAATTATGTCTGTGTATCAGTTATACTGTACAAAGATATATATATATATATATATATTGTTGATGGAGGTTTTGTCAACAATAAATTCAAAAAAATTGCGAGACGTGGCTTGTGTGAAAAGAGTTAATTAACTAAAGTAAATAAAGAGACAAGAATTTTATAGTGGTTCAGTCCCAAAAAAGATTAGCCTACATCCATTGTTTTTTACTATTTTCTGAGAATTACAAGAACTCAAAATTACAATGTGTTGTCCGAAAAGAAGAAGCAAGAGTTAAAAAGGTTCTCTCAAAAATTCCTCAGCCTCTCAAGATCAGAAAAAGTCCAAGATCCCCTTACTGAAACATTGAACTCCCTTTATATAGATGAGGATAACTCAATGTTTCCCAATTATAAGAATGGGTAACTGTACAATCGGGCAATACAATTTGAGTAGCAATATAACTGGGTAATTACTTAAATGAGGTGGCTGATCGATCTTTAAAGAGAAACTTTTGTTTCTCTTTCTTTGTAAGTTACCCGTTTGACGAAGCGTAGACTAGTCTCCTTTTCATTCTGGTCGCACTTAACTTGTTCGGAGGAGGTCGCACGTAACTCTTTCGGAATAGGTCGCACTAACTTATGCGGTTGAGGTCGCGTGCAACTCTTTCGAAAGAGATTGCACTTAATCTTACTCATGCGACCTGACATAGGATTTTAGACCGCACAACAATTGCCCTCTAGCTCCATTAGTTCTTCAGGATAAAATGGAGCTTCCTTCTAATGTAAGTGCGAGCTTAAAAATTGCGACATCATGCCCTAGACTTGAGACCCTTGAAGAGTCGCCAGATCTCAAATCTCACATTTTTCAAAATTACGCGCACCTTTTTCTGACAGATGAAAATACGTGTCGCCTTTTCTAAGAAGAATAGCAAAACTCGAGGAGAATTAATGACAGCAATGATGCCAGCTGTCATCTTAAATCGAATCGTTTCAAATTTTGAAAAGATACCGATTTAATTTCGGAAAAAATCAAATCCCGCGTTAATTTCGGCCTTTAGATCTGAAAATTAAATCCTTGATCTACGGCTGTGATTTAGCGATGCTTGAGAGACAAATATCGAAAATCAATCCGCTTCTTCATTATAAACTCTATCATCTTCCATCTTTCTAAAACCCAAAGTATTTCAGAGCAACCCCTCTAGCATCGTTTCGTTCCTCAACTCGCACAGTTCCAGTATCTTCTCTGACAGAGTTACCACAATCCTTCAGACCATATCTCAATCTCTCTGTTTTCGAAGAAAGGTTAGTATATTTCTTCTCTCCTATTATTCTTCGTCTGTCTCGAAAAAACTTATTCTCAGTTTTTATTTCTAGGAATTGAAACAAACTGTGGAGTCCAAACGACCTGAATAAGAACTCATCCCATATTCGGATGGACTGGAATGGAGATTTTTTCAGATCCCCTTTACCAGTTCGTAGAATAGACTCTTTTTTTAGATAATAGACAAAGACGAACTCGTAAAAGAGTTTTTAGGGTCTGAAACCCTATTTATTTATTTATTTTTGACGAACTACTCGAACAATTTTTATGAATCCGTAGATCTATTAGAAAAAATTCGATGAGCTTGCTTGTTAATACAATCCTAGGGTGAACCTCCAAAATTGGCTTGCATATAACGAAGATCCTTGAAGCTCGCATAGGACTAAACCCATCCGTATTTCTTTTCAGATGTCTAATAGTGAGGATTTTAGAGAAGGGAATGCATTCTCAGGAGAATCTGAGAACTCCAGTTTTAGCTCCATAAACTTTGAAGATTACCTTGAGCCAGAACCCAAAGTAGAGATAACCGGGGTCAGGCAAAATAGTCTTTGCATAGGCGACCTTCCTCAGGACCAGTGGCCTCGGCATATTAGGGATGCCTCTACCTTCACAACGGGCTATCAATATGTAGAAGGGAATTGGTCATGTACCGATATAAGGACGAGCTGCACAACGAACAAGCTCAGCAAAATCGTGTGCAACTATAAGATCGCTATCCTTCTTTGCCTTCCTATGGAATTCAATCGACCACACACACCACCACGCGGAATTGCCTCATTTTCTGAAGCAGTTCTCAAATGCGGTGTCTACCTCTTACTTCATCCATACATAAAATTAATCATCGACTACTATGGGGTCGTCCCTTTCCAACTGACTCTAAATACATATAGATATATGGTAGGTTTGTACATACTTTATCATAAATTAGGTTTAGAACCCCCATTCCTGAAGGGTTCGCTTGGTTTTACTAAGTGAAATCAAACCCGTCAGATTTTGGCTTCTTTTATGCAAGCAAGTGGTCGAACCAGGTAATAAAAATAATCTACGGAGTTCGCAACAACATGGAAAAATGGAAAGATTCATTTTTTCACTTTGACTATGCAGATAACAACTTCTTTCATAATCCTGGTAGGTAGCTTTTCAATTTATCGCTTTTTTTTGAATTATCATATCTATTCTGATCGCACTCGTATGTCATCGCAGATAACAGGGAACGGCCTGGACTTTCCAAGGAACAGCTCGCAAGGGTGTATAAAATCAACGACCTTCCAATTGAGGAATTTGATTGGAAGAAACTTAGAACTTCCAGGAACTTGGTCGCTTGCGGTTTGCTTCCAAAAAGAGCCGCATTCTCTGACCCCACCTTCCGTTCGTCCAGACCTTTGAGCTCAAAGAAAAAAAAGCCGAGGAAGCAGACAGATAAGAGTACCTCGTCTTCCAAACCTAGGAAACGAAAAGTACCTGCCACCCCTTCAACTTCGGAACCATCTTTTCCAGAAATAGCATCACAACCAGCTCCTCAATAGCAAGAAGGTAATCATATATATATATATATACATATTTTAATCATCATTGTATTATGTCACCTCGCTTCCTGACATATCTGTACAAAGATGGTAATTGGTAGCGGCCTGCGAGCACCACCTTCCATTCTCGGATCTATGGCAAAATCTAAGACACCCGAGAGCACTCCTACATCGTCATCGAAAGGGAAAGAGAATTTCGATACTTCTAAAAAACAAAAAGTCGCCTTCGAGGACATCCCGGCAAGCTCGCCTCCTCCACAGCCTCAAACAATGAGCCATCCCGAACCATCTAAGGAGACTGCCACCTCTTCGGGACCAAACCTGGTAGATAAGGATGAGGAGCTCTTCGCACTCCTTAATCAATTACTGGAGAAGATTGGTATGAGCGCAGCCTTCATTGATCACTTCACTTCCGAGGAGGGCTGGGAGAGGATGAAGCGACGATCTGCCTAGGTTGCCTTTAGTTCTGCGGTAAGGATGCTGGCAAATATAAGCACCTTTTATTCTCTCTTCAATGTATTATTTCTTGGCATTAATGGTTATATTTTCAGACCGCGGCTGCTGCTGTCCTGATACATGACCCAGTTCTCGAATATTTGGAAAAGGCCAAAAAAGTCGAAGAGATAACCCAAGCATTCGAGAACTCAGAGAAAGCTCGGGAAAAGAAGAAAAAAGCCTTCGACTTGGAGAGGTAACAGCTGCTCGAAAGCCTGGCCAAGGAGAAGCTCGAGAAGGAGAATCTCGAGGAGAAAGTCAAAGAGCTCGAGAAACCTATCTCCGAGCATCTGGATCGCATGAAGAAGGTGACAACAGAGGCAGTTCACAAACCTATTAAAGAGTTCAAGGCTACCGTAGTCAAAGAGCTCGAAGATAAAGCCAGTGACATCGCCTCGTCGACCATTATTTTTAACATCTTTTGCGAGTATCCGGACTTCGACTTTTCTATCCTTAGCGAGGATGTGGTCGAGCTTGTTCAGAGTTGAAGGGAGGAAACCACCAAAACTGGAGATGGCAGAGTGAGCACTTATGTATAAAAAACACTTATATTTGTATCCTTTTTTTTTTTTTACCTCAGAACAATACAGGCTTGGTCCCCCTTTCTCTCTTTGCTTGTATACGGGTGCGAGCTTTTTTTTTCGTCAGATATATATTCCTGCAAAATAATTAAAACATAACATTATAATTTTAACTAAGTAGTCAATCAATAGGTGACTGATCGGTACGCTTTTTTTGATTTGAATCCAACTAACTTAAAATGAGTTTTAAGTGTTAGGATAGGTTAGGTCGCTTAAGAAAATAGCAAGTATGAGTGATGCAAACTCAATATTATTTTTCAAAAGTTCCATGGCAAAATGAATATAGCAATATATCACATCGAACAATGAACGTTTTGTTTAGTTACTTTGTTATTCGAGGAGAGAAATTGCGTAATTCGACATGCTAAGGCATGAAGCGATGAGAAAATCCTAGGATTTTAAGGAATTTTAGATATTTCGACGATCTAAAATTCTGACCTCTCTAAATCAACGTTTTGCATATACCCTTAGGAAGTAAGTAGGAGATAATATTCTTATCCCACTACCCCCCGAGTCTTATGGTGTTCGAAGACTGCCATAAAACTATAAAAGGTACCAAATCGAAAGATCGATGAGGAGACACCCTTATTGATAATGGCGAATGACGATCAATGAATGAAGATCAACGAATGATGATTAAGTAGTTGTCTTTATTAACGAATGACGAAAACATAAAAACATGAAAATTCACTGATAAAAGCGACGAAGTTGTCCTGCATTCCAGGCTTGCTCGATCTTTTTTCCGCCAGTTCGAGCTAACTTATATGTCCCAAGTCGAATGATGGCAGTCATAACATACGGTCATTCCCAAGAGGGTTCCGAAGAACAAGGTCTTGCCGAAGAACAAGGTCGCCAACTTCAAATCCTCTTCATCTGATTTTAGGGTTATAATATCGAGCAGTGCGCTGTTGATATGATACGATCTGAAACTGAGGCTGCTCACGCCTTTCTTCTAAAAGATCGAGCTCAATCTTCATAGGTAGATTGCCGTACCTATATTGAGGCGGTGCCATGCAAAGACATCCAGGTTAGATTTCAGAAAAGCGACCAATGAAGCTCGCACAAGTTCTTGAAGCCTCGCTCAAATCTTTAAAATCTTGGAGGACCTATCAAATAGCAAATCCTCCAAGTCTTCAATGGGTCCAGTTGACTTCTCCATCGATTTCTCAAGAGTCGAGGTTTTCACTTGTCGTTTCGATTGAGGTTTCGCCTGATGCTTCGACTGACGTTTTGCCTGACACTTCGACTGACGTTTCGACTGACGCTTCGACTGACGCTTCTCTTTAGACCATCATCGTGCGAGGTGACGCATCCTTCGCTGTGAGCTTTAAAGTTTCAAATGACGCTTCGACTGACACTTCTCTTTAGACCATCATCGTGCGAGGTGACGCATCCTTTGCTGTGAGCTTTAAAGAGTTGTTGTAATAAGTCCGCGCATCATATTGGTTTCATAGCGAGATGATAGATCCATGTTACTGTTCGAAGTTCCCTCAGTGTTGGTCTTCCCAGTACTGCATTGAATGCAGAGGGGCATTCTACAATCAAGAATTGGGTCACTACCGTTGAAACCCTAGGGTAGGTTCCAATGTTAACCATTAACTCAATCATGCCCATAGGCATTATGCTGTTACCAGTGAATCTGTAGAGTGGGATGACAGCGGGCTTCAAGTCGCTTTCATTCAACCCCATCTTCTTGAAGGCGTCGTAATACAGGATGTCAACAACACTTTTGTTATCGAACAATACTCGCCATAATTGCGTACTTCCACAATTGATCTTTATGACCAACGCATCATTATGTGGATAATGAACTTCCCTCGTGTCTTATTCCGTGAAGGTAATATCCATATCTAGTACTCACTGAAGCTTTTCTAGTCGCTGTTCGAGGTGCATGACATTGGTCAATGGCTGCTGTCGAGCTTCTCGCGCATACCTATCCTGTGCTCTCTTGGAATCTCCCCCAAGGTGCGGTCCTCCGAAAATAGTTCGCACCTCGCGCTGAATTTCTGGAGGTCGCTGTTGGTTTTTTTCTCGCCTTTCATTATTCTGTTTAGATTACTGCCCCAGCCACTTTTCTTTAATCAATAATTTGATCTCATCTTTCAGACAAAGTAATTATTGGTATCATGTCCAATGTCATTATGAAACCGAAAAAACTTGTTGGGGTCGCGCCTCGCTCTCTCTCTTTTCATGGGTTCCAGTTGACGATAATGCTCCTGTTGGTTTGTGACCGCATAGATATGATCTATGGGTGCGTTCAATTCGGTATGATTATTGAACCTCATGGGAGTTCTTAAAATCTCCTGTTTTTTCTGTTTGGGCTGTTTCTCAGTCGATTGTTCATTACTCCTTTTGTTCGATTTATCATTATTGTTGTTGTTTGTGGTCGCATCTTTAGCAGCATCCTTTCCTCCTCCCTTTGTCGTCTTATGAAGGTTTTTGCTTGAAGATTCTACCCTTAGATGTCGACCAACTCTTTGATAGAAGTCTTCAAGGGTTCTGCATTCTCGCTCAAGTAAATCTCCTTAGAGTTTAGTTTCTGGTCATACCCCAGCCATCATTAGAGTTAAAACTTCTCATTCAGGTGGGTTGTTAACCTTTGCTAATTCTGAGCTAAAGTGATTTAGGTAAGATCGTAGAGTTTCCTCTGGACCTTGCTGAATAGCAAACAGGCTAACCAGTGAAACAGTGAAATTCTTCGCAGCTTGGAATTACCTCAAGAATGCAGTCTGAAGTTGTTGCTAGGACGAGATCGAGCCAAACTTGAGTCCTCGAAATCACACTTTTGCTACTCCCGTGAGAGTTACAGCAAAACACCTGCATTGTGTGAGATCATCAACACGATGAAGTTCCATCAGGTCGCTGAAATGATCCATATGGTCCTGGGGATCAGTTTTCCCATCAAAAGTGTTAATGGTGGGAAGTCTAAATCCAGCAGGTAAGGCGGCAGCTCGAAGCTCCTCACTGAATGGCGATTGACGGTACCCATCAGTGAGCTCATCGTTCCAACCAGCAAGTGCGTCTAAAACAATCCTCAAATTATGAACATCGATGTTCAGAGGGAGAACATTCTCTCTTACTGGTGGTAGGAATGGCCTCTGATTGTTGTCACGATATAAGGCGGGTTGGTTAGGTATGGTGTGCTGCGACCTTAGGGATTCCAATGAAACAGTGCGACGAGATCGACTATGGTCGTTGTGATGCAAGGTGGATCGCTCCTGACAATGTCGCTGATCCAGATGTTGTCTCAGGTCTGTAAGATTTTGTCGAGATTCCCTACTGATCCTTTCAAAGACACTCATCGATTATCATTTTTGCTCGTGTTTAAGATAATCACGATTGACGGTTGCTCTCTGGGAAGGTTGTCCACGATCACGATCAGTGCTCGAACTTTCTGTACCAGATACCAGAGGCAAATCTGCGATCTTGCCTTTTCCCTTGGAGATGCAATCTCCTCGACGCTCTTGTCAGGCTTTAGGTTGGTCGCGGTTCTCTGTCTCCATAATCTGAATTCTTCTCTCAGGTTGTTGAGCAGGATGTTCTCTGGGACGTTCGTGCTATGGTGGAGTTAACATCTATCCTTCAATAAGTCGCCATAGAAAGTCATTAATCTAACTCGTAATTTGCTGAAGGTTCACCAGTGCTTCCTCCATGCGATCCTATCTCTGGACAATATTTTCCGGTGCGATCACGGCAGGCTGATCCTGAGTAGGATCTGCCTATTCAACAGCGGTACTTTGGGGATAATTTTGGCTAGTTCTGGTATTTCTAGTAGTGCTTCTGGTGTTTGCCATTGTTGAAAGAAACAGAATAGACAAAATTTTCTACCGGAATAGCCCTCCTTCTAGCGCCAATTGTTGATGGAGGTTTTGTCAACAATAAATTTAGAAAAATTGTGAGATGTGGCTTGTGTGAAAAGGGTTAATTAACCAAAGTAAATAAAGAGATAAGAAGTTTATAGTGGTTCAGCCCCAAAAAAGATGAGCCTACGTCCACTGTTTTTCACTATTTTCTGATAATTACAAGAACTCAAAATTACAATGTGTTGTCCGGAAAGAAGAAGCAAGAGTTAAAAAGGTTCTCTCAAAAATTCCTCAGCCTCTTAAGATCAGAAAAAGTCTAAGATCTCCTTACTGAAACATTGAACTCCCTTTATATAGATGAGGATAGCTCAATGTTTCCTAATTATGAGAATGGGTAGCTGTACAATCGGGCAATACAATTTGAATAACAATATAACTGGATAATCACTTAAATGAGGTGATTGGTCGATCTTTAAAGAGAAACTTTTGCTTTCCTTTCTTTGTAGGTTACCCGTTTGACGAAGCGTAAACTAGTTTCCTTTTCATTCTGATCGCACTTAACTTGTTCGGAAGAGGTCGTATTAACTTATACGGTTGAGGTCGCATGCAACTCTTTCGGAAGAGGTCGCACTTAATTTTACTCATGTGACCTGACATAGGATTTTAGACCGCACAACATATATATATATATATATATGGGCACCAATCCAGTAGGTATTTTTTTTTTTTACCTATGCATAGGTATCAATTTGGCCAATGAAAATTTAACATGCACATTTTTTTATTGTAAAAAGTAAGAGAGAGAAAGAGCATTAATGATGCACGTCTTTTCATGTACTTCATTATAATCATTGGATCACCATTAGACGGTGATCCAACGGTTTAAAAAAAAATACCTACCCATAGGTAAAGAAAAAAAATACCTATTAGATTGGCAACCATATATATATATATATATATATATATAACTCATGCTTAATCTCACCTCTTGGTACTTTATATATATATATATATATATATATATATAACTCATGCTTAATCTCACCTCTTGGTACTTTCACCTAAAAATATGATAAATATCATGCCATTATGGTCTGCTGATATATACACTATAAAATCTGATTTTATTAGATGTCTATAGAATCCAATAGTTTGTCTGGTGGTTATTATATGTTTGACCACAATTGTCTTTGTATTGGAGTAATTAATTATCAATTTTCTTTTACTATTTTGCTTATGGTTTCCTTTTGAATCTAGTTCATTAGTTTAGACATGATGCTTTTGAATGCCTATCCCTCGTTTCTGAACGGTTTTTGGAAACTTGGCCTAGTTTTGAATGAAATTTTTAGAGCAAAAAAGAAAAAGAAGATAGCGGGAAACGGCACATGCATATTAAGAATTGTTAGTCTTTTATATCATGAGTAGTATTTCTAGAATTATAAGAATCTTACAACATATATAGTGTATCGTCTCTTGCCAATCAATGAAAATTAGCAGAATTGGTACATATGAATAATAATAAGGAGATATCCAAAACATATATGTGGCCCATATGGGATGGATCCATATAGGAACTACATCCTCTGTCAAAAATTCTTGTCCCACTCTGTGTCCAACAAATTAAAACACGCCACTTCATCAAAAAACTCCTCCAACCCCTCACGTTTACTTACGGAAGCTCCTTATGTTTATTCCCATTTAATGCTTTTGAAAAATAAAAACAGAAAAAGTCTCCTTGACTTTTTGTCTTCTTCTATTTTGTTTTGCAGTTTCCTTTTCTTTTTTTTTTTTTTTCCTCATCGTCATTAACTTCTGCTTTTATGGTTCTGTGCCTTGTCTTCAAAGTCTTGTACCCAGTATAGTAAAAAATTAGTGAATACCTAAATTTTTAGATAACAATGATTCCTTTTCTTCTTCGTCTTGGTATTCCCATACACATTCTTCCATATTTGTAATTCTGAATCTGGGTTTTTTTTTCATAATTAAAATATCCATTTCGAATTTTCACTTTTTGTTCCAATATCGGTGACATAAAATTGTGTGATTTATATTTAGAGAGTCTCTGGTCAAATAATGAAATTTATCCGGTATTCCACATAGAAAAGCACCTCGACTTAAATAAGTCTCTTTCCCTTTCTTAATCTTTGATCTTTGATTATTATAATTTTGATTGGTGAAATACAGATTTCTGAAATCAAAATTGGGTTTCTGAAGTGTTTTGCAATTTGTAGAATTGGGAGAATTTTAAAATGGAGTCACGGTGTTTGAGGAAAATGAAAATTGAAAATGAAGATGAAGGAGTGTTGACAGAAGAAGATGGAGAAAGGCGAATCAGAGGCTCCTTTAATTGATGAACCTTTTTATTAAACAGTGTTTGAGGAATCAACAATGTCTTTTTTTTTTATTTATTTTTTATAGCATCGAATGGGAATAAACGGAAGGAAATCCGAAATTCCGTTAGAAAATGTGAGTTATGTGAGAGGAATTTTTTGATGAGGTGTCGTGTTTTAATCTGCTAGATAGAGAGGGAGACATACATTTTAGATAGAGGATTCGGATCCATATAGTAGAAGTTAGGTTTTGACTTTTAGCTTGTTGCGGATATTTATGCTTTTATAAGTTAAAAAAGAAGAAAAAAAGTAAAAGTTTAGTATACTGTTTATATATTATATATTAAAATTTTAATTTTAGAATATAACTGATTTGTTTTTTTTATCATTTATTGAATCTTTTGAAGGAAACACTTGCTAAAACAAAATATATTCTCAAAAAATTAGTCACAATATAATTTTGACTAAAATTGAAAAAATAGTCCTTAACGAAGAGAGCGAGTTGCAAAAAGGTATTGCATAACGTGGATAAAATTTAGTTACAATAATATATGTATATTTTATTAAAACATATCCTTCTAGTCATAATTAACCTTTTTTCATCACCTTAGAATAGTAGCTAAAATATATTAATTGTAAGTTATGACTAGATATTATTCAAAACCTTAAGTTCTAACAAATAGCTAGTACGTGACTTCTTTTGGAAATAAATGTTCAAAGTAAACAGA
Organism: Parasponia andersonii; assembly: GCA_002914805.1. Lineage (NCBI taxonomy): Eukaryota > Viridiplantae > Streptophyta > Magnoliopsida > Rosales > Cannabaceae > Trema > Trema andersonii. The sequence goes on from JXTB01000054.1 coordinate 914,740, forward strand.
AAAGTTGTTTTTATAGGATGTGTAATGAAACTTTTTACTTCCACGTTTATGTTTGATTTAAAAAAACAAAGATAATCCCAAAAATATAATTAAACGAAAAAATCCGGAATCTATTTTAATACGTACACTTTGTACTGCACAGTTGAAACTTATGACCTTTTTTTATTTTCCTTTTAGGAAAGAAAGTTATGACTTTTGGTTATCGTACTTTATTACAAACATACGGAAGTAAAAAGTATCATGAACAAGTAGAAAAATAAAAATTATGTTCCTTAAGAAAAGTAGAATACAAGAAATTAAATTGCCAGGAAGGGAAAAGGAAAAAAAAAAAAAAAAAGAAAAAAGACGAACAGCAATTTTAGCTTTGAAATATATGAGGGCGGTATGGCTCAAATACAAATGCATATTCGTCATCAAATTAATAATTTAAGATAAACAATTTATATTTCGATTTGAAAATGAGACACGCCATGTATATACGTTTTATGTATAGTCAAACGAGAGAGAGAGAGAGAGAGAGAGAGAGAGACTAAACCATAAAAAGTATTTAACTCGTCCATAATAATTAATTATCAAGTTACAAGGTGGAGATCGTAATGCAGATCGTACTTATTCCATAAATATATGCTTCATGAGCCTATTTTATTTATCTTTGAAGTAACTATAAGCTTACAGTAAGTAGTTAAGCTCATATCACTTTATGTGACTTAAACTCTCTCAAAGACAATAGGTAGAGCGGAGCCATCCAAAGCCGCCAACCTCTTCCCATTCTCAAACAAAGAACCAAGTGACCCACATCTAAACCTACAAGTGGGACAAAGCTCAGCCGGACACCACTCCATTCTGTAGATATCCGCAAAGTTTCCATCCTTATTAATGTAGAAGTAGTTGCCGTACCTCGCGTTGTCTCCCGTGGCGATCAGTCGCCTTCCGTCCACCGTGTCGGCCTCGCCCTGCCCGACCTTCCACGTGGTCGACTGCGCGCAGATGGTGGCGCCAGAGAAGGCCACCTTGAAGTTCTTGAGCTCTCTCACTATGTTTTCGCCCTCCTCGAAAGGCGAAAAGGTGACCGGGATACCGTCCGCCGTGACGTTTCGCTGCCCGACGTAGAACGGACAGTAGCCTTTGCGGTCGATCAAGGTGAAGGGGCCACCATTGTCCGTGATGGCGAGCCTGATGATATACTCCACCCCACGTCGGAGGGGCTGTCCCGAAGTGTCGAGCACAGGCGATAGTTCCTGGGCTGACGTGGCTGCTATCGCCATGGCTAGCCATACGAAGCTCAAGCTAATTCCTATCAACTTCATGTTCATGTTAACTATAAGAGATTTTAAGAAGCTATATATATATGTGTGTGTGTGTGTGTTCGTTTTGTCTGTGTAGGGTTTTCGTGTCAAGCTAGCTTGTATTTATAGTNGTTAATCACGACAGAGTGACTTGTTACGTTAATGGCACGTGGCCGCTGGGTGCCTAATGCAAGTCAACTCGTGTTATCCATTACTTGTGAAGTGTCGTGGGGGTTTCGTATACATCCAAGTAATAAAGCCAACTATTGCAACCGAGGTTGAATAGTACTGGCGGCTATATACATATTATTGAGATAGGTCCAAAAATGCTACTTGCTAAGATTAGTGAGTGTTGTGCTTATAAAATTGGCATATGCGTAAGAAAACGAGACTACTTTACGTCTCTGCACATTATTATACATCAACAATAATGATAAACTGTATTTTTCAGCATAAGAGTCTCATACTCTTTGTCAAAATAATTTTAATTAGTTTTGAGCTGTGAGACACTGACACTGTTCATAAGATGCAAATTACAGAATGCCCCAAATTAAAATAAAATAACAAAAGATCTTTGTCCCTCGAAATGGGAATAAAGTTGTCCACCTAGTTTGGCGCTAGATTCCATCAGTGATAGACACTCTATGCTTTTGTCTATTTCGTCGTCCTTTGTATTTGACAATTATGTTTAAATAAAAAGGAATCTTTTATTGAAGAAATAAAGTAGGTATTACATCTTTGCTTAAATTTCTCTAAATGAACCACATCAATGAAAAAATTATGTACAGACGATTTCATTATGACTTATCAAAAATTATTCATAGGATCATAATATCATGGCGGTCGGGCAAGTCTGGATATATGTCCCCTTCGTTATAGAAGGTGGTATTCTTCTAAAACATAATAATATAATAACATAATAATTACAACTATATTTACACATTCCCTAGGAAAATTATAGGCATTTAATGTTCTCTTAAATTTAGATAAACATATGTGTTACAACATTATGTTCTCTTAAATATTTGTTTTGAAGTATAAAAGAACTTGTATTTTAGGGTCGGGCCTAACCTGGCCCTGCAGCTGGGTCGGGCCAGGCCGTCGATGATTAGCCCAATATAGATTGTGAAATATTAAAATTAGTATTTGTATTCTCGAGTTCATTTTCTTCGGTAGTATACCTACACAAGGATTATGGATTAGCATTAAGCAATTTTTGGATCCAAATCCGAATACAGTTAAGGAATTCTACTGATATTTGACTTGTCGTTTGGTTGTATGCATCTAGCAGTTTCTAAAATTAAATTCAAAAGTTGAAAACATGCATCGAGTATGGCCAGTAAAAAAATTAAAAGAAAAAAAGAGAACGGTATAGAACCATTTTTTTTTTTAATCAGTGTTGTTTTCTTTTCCAATTCTTGAATGAATATGAGAACTTTCATGTAACACAGTTCTCATATACAAATACATAGTTTGTACTCGAAATATCTATAAAGCAAAATTATAGTCACAGAAAAGTATTATAATTATGTTAAATAATTTAATGCCCCAAAACTTTTAGTCACAAACTAAAAGCAAAATTTGATGTAACTAAAGTAATTTTTGTTAAAATTAATAGTAATAATGAAACGTCTGTTTTTCTTTTCTTTTTTTTCAGTTGAATCTAATATTAAACAAATATATTGTATACTCCCTCACGTAGTAATAATTGACATAATATACCCTTTACGTCAACGATAATGCAACTTTGATCCAACTAGATCTTGTAAGGGGAACTATATAATTTGCAGCTTCATCAGGTAGCTTATGATCAGGTATCTCATAATAAAGAGATTAATGGAACAGAAAATTAAATTAAACTACTGTTTATTTCTATTATAATTAAGCCCTCTCAAACACAACCGGAAGAACAGAATTACCATCCAATGCCAATAACCGCTTTCCCTTCTCGACATAAACTCCAATATCGCCACAATATAATCTACAATTGGGACATATTTCCACGGGACACCATCTCAGCCCATACACAATAATATCATCATCATCTTTGTGTAATAATCTAATTACGTGAAAGTAATTAGCATAGCCCTTGTTGTCTCCGGTTTCAATCAATCTTCTTCCACTCCTCTCTTCCTGCAAACCCACTCCCCATACGGTCGAGTACTTGACAGTAGTAGTACTACTACTATTACAGCTACTGGTAATATTTTCGACCGGTTCAGCGAATTGGATCTTGAAGTTCTTGTTCTCTCTCACCACATTTTGTCCCCTAAAGAAAGGGGATATCATCACTGGGAGACCAGAAGAAGATGCGGATACGACATCGTTTTGTTCCTGACCAACGTAGAAAGCGCACGATCCTTTTCTGTTTCCGCTGCGGTTGACCATAGTGAGACGACCGCCGTTTCGGGCAACCGCTGGCTTGATGTAGTACTTCGTGCCGCGTCGGAGCGGCCATCCGGAGGTATCGAGCACCGGAGGGTTTGTGTCGTTTTGGGGAGTAGATGTGGTGGTGGTGAAGATCAGCCATGTGAGGATGATCTTGATCAGCTTCATTGGTTTCATTTTGTCAATAGAAGGTGATGGAGGCAGGCTTCCCTAGTCGTTTGAAGCAGAGAGAATATAATTATAATTAGTGGTTGCATGCACTTGCACGTGATGTGTTTCTGACATGACACGTGAGAGGACACCTGGTGGTAAAGGTCCACGTGTCATGGTTATGTATTAGTATGACACATTACTTTGAATTAGTCGAGTACGTACCAGGCATCATCATAAGACTTATAGTACTTTGACTCCAAACTTATTAGTGTAGCTGTGTGTGTCTTGATTTTGAAAGCGCGTTTTCGTCATGCTTGAAATTGATCTCCATATCATCTTCTGTCTCTACTCTTATCTGGATCAAAATTACAATTGCGGAAATCTACAATCTTCGAGTTTTGAGAGGACTTCTCCAAAAAGGTTAAAGCAGGAAAAAAGAAAAAAAAAAATGCTCGTATTGGTTGCCTACTTACTTTTGTGAAAAAATAAATAACTAAATAAATAAATAACGTAGTAATAGTTCTTGGTCTTTGCCGAGTGTAGAAGAAAAAAGTGTAAATTCTGGAAACTGGGTAAGTAGAGGTTAATTCACCAGGGACCTTTAAATACTTTGATTCTTGAAATTTTAATTTAGTTAATACATTAATGCACCATTTGCTCTTCTTATTAAACATTTTTCAAATTTGAATACTATATATAATGGTCAATTTAGGAGCCAAAGTGGTACCTAAACCATAATTCACAAGCCATTAGTGAAAGAATCTATAATAATCAAATAACTAAAGTGAATTGGATTCATACTAGGTGGCTGTCTACTTATACGGAAAATTCCTTTTTTGAACGACATCCTTCTATTTTATCCATTGTTTCTAATCAGGAATTTTAACCACACACGCGGACAACTACAAAATAGAATCGACATACTTTTACCCCAGAAAATCAACCGTAGCATGTCTTTTATGGAGACCAATGCCTCGAAAAAAAGTTTCAGGCTAATCAACCGTGTTTGAGATCAATATTTTGGCAACTCTGCGTGAATCATGTCCTTTTATTTATTTATTTAATTAAAAATCATTCTCGATGCCAAGCATGAACCAGACTCTCGGGTTGACGCCAACCCCGATCCCAGCGCCGACCCTGCCCCGAGTCCCTGAGTTGGCTCACAAATGATGAAACTAGCCTTATTTGATCTAATGTGGAATTGTTGAACTCCATTCATCGTGGCAATCTCATGGGTAGATGCAGCCATATAGCCTCCACAAAATTGATTTTGAACTAAGAATCAAGTCTACAAGGTCATTTCTCGTCAACAGACATTACCAACATGTTTTACATTTCTACAAACTAAACTCGTCAATGAGTTTTCTACATCAAACATCATTTAACAGAGAAAACGGGGGAAAAAGAAAAGTCTAAACATAACGTTACTAGAAGTTTAGAAACATGTTGCCACAAGTTCCATCCTAATATATGAAAGAGGTAAGCATTTCTAATCGTCACCAAAAAAAGTTCCAATTTAACTCATCCCAGCAACTGTTGGAGAAATTCAAGTTTGAATTCATCATCCAAAGTGAAAAAATAGTCTGTGTTAGCTTGATTTTGGACAAGAAGATGTCCAACTCTTACACGTTGTGAATTTGTCAATCCATTGACTTTTTTAAGTTCATCAAATACTCTCATCCTCCTAGCAGCACCATCAGCTTCATATTGAAAACAGTTGGCAATTTTATTAATAGTCTCACCAGATGCAGCATGCATCTTTCCAAACTGTTTTACTGTCTTTGTCAAAACATCAATCAATGCATCTTCACTCCTAGATCTCTTACTTTTTTTACCTGATTGTGATAAAGCTGATTGTGTGCTTGCGTGACTAACGCTCGCAGCACCATCCAAATCATCAAAATGATTTAAAGGATCAACGTCATTATCTTGATCATTCCTAGTCTCTTTATCAATATCTTGATCATTCCTAATCTTTTTGTCAGTCCCTTGATCATTCCTAATCTCTTTAGCACTCTCTTCAACCATGTCGGAAAACCCCATCGCGCCTTGTCCAGTTGCACGATCCTTTCCAAATACAACTCCTAACTCATCATAATAAGGAAATGACCTGTATCTTAAACCTTTTGCAGTTGGGTGACTCTGCAATAGATAGATAAACATATAACAGGTTCAAAATTCAAACAAACTATAGAAACATTAAAATGCACAAATAAGGTTCTCAAGCAAAACAAAGAGAGAAAAATCGCACAAATAAGGTAACAATTCATAACTTAAACAAAGAATACGAAGAAACTGACCTTAACCCATTCCTCATATACATTTTTATCAGCCACAATACACTTATCCTCTGCATTCCATTCAAATCGACCACCACAATGCCCCAACATCTCAGAAATTGCATGAAACTGTTTCTTTAATATCTTGATCCGAGAATCAATATGTGGTTGTGCTTTCAGTCCACATCGAGGAATCTTCTCATTCAATAATTTCTCTAACTGTTGTAAGTAGCCATGCTTGAAGGTACCATTATTCGCTTTCCATTTCCCACTATTGGTTATGTCTAATAAACACTCTACTAACTTCGAATCCTCAAGTGCAGTCCATTGATGCTTTTTTCCACCAACTGAAGTAGAGGGGTCAATAGCGTCCATTCTGTTCAAAGTAAATATTTCTCCAATGAAGTTCTACTAAAAATATTCACAAAATTATATTTCACAAAAATAGTCAAGCATATTAGTCGTCAAAGTTTTACAACATTTCAAAAATGTTCAAAGCAGATAGAAAATGCATGCAACCCTATAGAAATGTTCAACTATGCATTTTGGCTTCCACGCCACTTTTCAAACATTTCACTGGCTAAGTCATCCCTCCAAGCAGCCCAACCATTTGGTGTTTCAAGGTGTGTATAACAGTCGCCACCCAAATTGTCATCTTCTTCGTTGTCATCATTTGCATCATCATGATCATCATCATCACCACCACCACTTAGCTCTTGTTCTAAAGGATCCATAGGCATTTCTCTTCTAATCAAGTTATGAAGAAGGCAACACGCTGCAATAACCTGACATTGTATTTTGACAGGATAGTGCGATCGACCTCTAAGAATTTTCCATCGTCTCTTCAGCAGTCCAAATGCCCTCTTTGTTACATTCTGAGCAAAAGAATGTTTCATATTGAAAAATTCTTTAGGAGTACTAGGTAACTGTGTCCAACTATTTAAAGGGTAGGGTTCTCCTTTATATGGTGCTAAGAAGCCTTCATTATTGGGATACCTTGTATCACATAGGTAATAATGTCCTGTAAATCAATTTACAATATTAGGAAAACAAAAATGGCAGCCAAAATGCATAAATACAATACTATACATTCAAGAAAATGAATATTTACCTCGTGGAACTTTCAATCCATTTCTCCTAGATATAGCATCCTGTAACACTCTAGAGTTATGCGCTGAACCCTCCCAGCCAGGCAAGACGTAAATAAATTGCATATCTTGTGAGCATACTCCTAATACATTTGTAGCGATTTTGTTCTTTTTGGTCCGATACCTAGGCTTATCTGATGTAGGAACATTAACTTTAATGTATGTACCATCTATTGCTCCTAAGCAATTCTTAAACCATTTCCACCTTTCATCAGTTGAATATTCGGAAACTGGCTCCGGTTTCTTTAGCAATAACTCATGGAGACGTAACAAAGCACTCAAGACAACATTAAATTGTCTACTAACTGTTTCACCCGACCGTGCAAACTGACGCCTCATAATTCTGTTCTTAACGTCATGAGATACAATACGTAAAAATATAGCCACCATTTCTTCAACATCCATATTCTTCGTTCCCTTCAAACCACCAATAGTTCTAAGGTTATGACATAAAATGGCAAAGGTTCTCCTATCCATGCGAGTGCTCTCTATACATGCTCCGTCACTAGCATGTATTAATTGATGATAATATAGCCGACCTAATCTATTTCTATGCAAATGCCTCCAAGTAATGATGACAAAAGTTATGAGAATGAACAAAAACATCATCTCATTTAACATCTCCATATATTGAACCAATATTGCCATAATTCTTATCTTTGGAACCAATTGAAGGCGAGCCATATCTGCACGTACAAGTAAAAATTCAAAACATTTTCATATTTTTCAATGATTTTGTATATCCTTGTCTCCCAAATTCTGGATAACATTTATTCCTATGCTATATGCAATTAAAACTACAATGTGAACAACTAGGTCACCTACTACAACCTGTTACATTTTGTTTTTACAAATAGTTATATCATGTCTATCTACAAGGATATATGTTGTTGATCTTTTGTTACAAAACAGGAGTTCAGCAGTACATATATGACAATCTAATGCATCTGAAATGACACACCTCTAGTAAAAAGTCAGTCATTTACACAAAGGAATAGAGAAGGTCAAAAACATTGAACTGAAAAAAAAAATTGAAAATATTGAACCTCAAAAAGTATCACGTGCAGCAAAGCAATAGTTGGTTGAATAATTGAATTATTGTCTTAAATGTTCTAAAAATCTCTCACGTGCACAACAAACAAACAAACAAACAAACCAACCTAAAGAAGAAGAAGAATAAAACTTTTATTTCGGTCATCTTTATTAATTGGAGTGTCATTTTATATTATATTATAATTACATAATTATTTCTTCGAGAAAGTAACTTCAACTAAGTTCAGGCAGGACAATAATACTATCAAGTGAAGAAAGTCATGTAGGACAGGAATATAGGGCCTGTTGTCCTCGGACCAAGCCCTGTTTCTTGATAAAATGCAGCGGAAAGGAAAGACTGTAGCACACATATTGTGAGGTTCAATGTTTTCACACCATTTTTTTTCCCTTATATATAGGTGAAAAGTCGAGTTTCAATTCCCAAACTAACTTGACACCCAGATTAAATGGCAGACACAACATGTGAAACAGAGCCAACTTTCCCTTGGTTAGCGAGAAAGAAAGTTTAAAGTAAAGTCCAAAAAATGAATGCAGAAAAAATTTCCACAACAGATCAGTATATTTTAGCTGCAAATTACCAACAACAACATCATGTTTTTCCTACATCCTTTAGTGAACAAGTTAACTTTCTCACAAGAAATTGTTAATAATATTACCAAAAAAGAATACTTTAACCATTCAAAAACAGTACAATTGTAGATAATCCTAAAAATCAAACCAGGCCACAAAATCTTAGTAAAAGAATTTCCCCCAGTCACCAAATACCTACATATAAAATTTTTTCAAGATGTCAATGATGTACATTAGCAAGAACACTAAATTGATAAATACATAAAAATAAAATAAGTGAATGGAACAAGCCATGCTACTAAAATCACATTGCTAAAGATTATTATCGTTTGCTTTGCTCCATATTCACACACACATTCTAATGATTCAAACTAAAAAAAATGTTTCACCCATATCCGATTTTCAACCAAAAAAAAAAAAACTAATAACAAATATACAACTTGTATATATACAAATACTTTATATATTAGCGGAATTGAAATTAAAACCAGCAAGATGAAAAATGAAACGAGATACCTCCTGATTTAGCTCCTAGAAGTTCTTCCCCTTTCTTCCAGAGTCGTGTCCAGTCTAGCCCTAACACTGGTAATCTCGTTCAAATTCTCACGACGGCCATAAATACTGGAGCAACGAGTAGACATGAACAAATGGACGAGGAGAGATAAGAACAGGGCGGCCCTCGGAGAAGGCGAAGAGAAGAGTGACGCACGATAGGAGCAGAGCAGGACTAGGAATTTTGCCCTAATTTTTTATTTTACTTTCCCACTCCCACTCCTTGATTTGTGATGTGGACAATGGCCACGATGATGGGGTGGCGTGGCCAAAAAAAATTTTATTATTTAACTCCATTAAATAATAAAAAAAAAATTAGTAAGTAATAATAACTATTCAAGCAAAATAAACCCAAAAAAAGGTAAATAATAATAATTAGGGTTGATAACCTCGAGATTTAGAGAAAGAGAAATAGTTTATCCTATTTTTAGCGTCAAAGAATAATCAAAATTTTGTTTTCCATAGATGATTTTCAGATTTGGCACAACAATTATGTTTCTGTTTTACTTTTGGCACATGTTCTTTTAAATACAACACTCTACTACTACTACTAATATGGAACTGTTTTTTTTTTTCAATTTTTTTATTTTTTGAAATATTTAAAAAGGTTAGTTTCCACCTCTAATATCCAAGGGATCACATTATTCCTTTTTATGGAAAAAGAACGAAAAAACTCAACCTATAAACTCATTTACAACTATATGTTCTTAAAAGCTAGAAGAAGCCAAGAACAAAAGAGCCTTGAATCGTTTTTTTTTTTTTTTTTCATTTGGACTTTTGAATAGGTCTATGTTTTGGAATTTTAAGTAACGTGACCATTAAAGTTTTCTTAATAAAATTATTAAAAGATAGACCTTTTAATTTATCACCAAAGAGATACAAAATTGTCCTTATTTAGTATAAATTCCCCGACATATAATATATGATGGAGTTATGAGATTTTGTTTTTAAGGAAGAGCGGTGAGATTATTTAATGGAATATTATTATTTTTATATATGTATTTTTATATTTTATTCAAATTATACATTATATTTTAGTTATTATCAACATTAATTTTTCAATTTATACAATAACACACAAATTTAGAGTATTTAATTTATCAAATTATCATTTAAAAATTAAAATAAATTATTTAAAAATAAATTTATTAAATCATCTCGATAAATTAACTTCTAAATTAGTTTCATAATATAAATTTATAAAAAATATCAAATCTAAAAATTAATATTAATAATAATTAAAATTAAAAATATAAACTGAACAACAAAGTATCAAAATATAATTTTAATAGCATCCCTTGCTTAAATGGAGGCAAATACAATTCGGTAACATATACGTGATATTGGAAGTAATAGAGGGACCAAAATGAAATTTACGTTATTTTTAGACTGAAAACAGAGGAACCCAAAATTAAAAGAAAAATAAAAAAAAAAAAATTATTTTCCCATCTTCAAGATTAGCTTTTTCAATAATTTTTCTGGACAATTTTCTCGTGGTTTTCTGCAAGTTTCTTCTGGAAAAAGCTCGACAATGGTGAAATTAGGGTTTCAAGTTCATGAGAGATAACCCCTCAACTCTTCTCTTTGTTCTTGTAATGCATTAAATTGGGGTTAAAACCCTAGAGAAAATTTGATTCGCATTTACCCGAGGGATTTTCCGCGTAACCTATTTTTAGCTTTCGATTTTCTCAGAATATTTTAGTCAGAGTAATTCATATTAGGTCTGATAATAGAGTATAGTGTTGGTAACACCATGATCAAACTTAATAATTCGAATTGGGTGATCTGGAAACCCAGAATGGAGGATTACCTTTATTGTGAGGATTTACATAAACCCATTGAAGGGGATGAAGCTAGGCCAAAAGAGATTTCAGATGAAGAATGGTATGTTCTGAATCGAAGAGCGGTTGCGAAGATTAGGCAATGGGTGGATCATAGATTCATAGTCTATTTCATTATGTGGCTTTAGAAACCAGTGCTCGAGAACTTTGGTTGACATTAGAGTTTTTGTTTGAGAAGAAAACCGTAGCAGTGAAGATTTCTTTAGTTAAAAGCTTAATGAACATGAAATACGAGAAGGGTATGAGTACAATTAAGCATATGAACAATTTGTTTAATCAGCTATGTGCTACGGTTTGGGTACTTGATGATGAGGTTAAAGCTCTTATGTTCTTGAGTTCTTTGTTTACTGAGTGGGAAACATTTGTATCATCTCTTTGTGATTCTGCTCCTAATGGTGTGCTTAGTATGGGGTTTGTCAGAGATAAACTGTTCGAGGAAGAAACTAGGAGGCAATGGTGATAGAGAAAATAGGGGTAGAAGTCAAAATAGAGGCTTCAGAAATCAGAGTAGGTCCAGGGGTAGATCACAAGTGAAAGATGGAAGGAGATGCCACCATTGTGGGAAGGAGGGTCACATAAGAACACACCGCTATGCTTTGTTAAGAGAGCAGAAAGAGGTCCAGAGTTGGAGGTAAGGGGGTGATTCTTGTCTCACTTGCAGGACCCATATTTCCATTCAAAATGACCTATGAGGAAGATTCTTATGGTCTCGAGCAGTGAGCTGGCATTGCTTCAGAAAAGGCTTTATGTGTTAGTCTTGACTATCTCCTATATAATTCAAGTATTTGCCTCTGCAGCACCCTTCTTTTTTTTCTTTTTTTTTTTTTTTGGGTGCTACTGGTTTTACACACTGAAAGAAAGTGTATTAATCATCAACTTCAGTCAAAAATATTACCATATTTACTTTTATCAGCCAATATCATGATTGATCGACTTGGGTCTACCTCTAACTCTTAAACATCCTGGTTCAATTATGATTTGCATGTCGGTTTAAGCTATATCTATTTTCATATATATATATATATATATATATATAAGCATTCTTTTTTTTTTTTAATCAATGAGTAGGTATTTTTTTTTTTTAATCAATGAGTAGGTATTTTTTTTAGTTATTGAATCACGGTCTAATAGTGATCCAATAGTTATAAACAGTTCAATAATGATCCAATAATTATAATGAAATGCATAAAAAATATGCATCATTAATATTCTTTCTCTCTTTTATTTTTTACGATAAAAAAATATACATCTTAAATTTTCATTAGTCAAATTGATACTATATAAGTAAAACAAAAAATACCTACCGGATTGATACCTATATATATATATATAATTGCTGTTTGAGCTTGTTGTAACTTCTAATGACAACAAAGGCCAGAAGACAACATTGAACAGTCTCACGCATCTTATTGAATTCTCTCACGCAACAAAAAGCAATCAGAAACGAGTGGTTTATGGTTCAATTTGTTTTGGTATTTCATGTATTTGTTTTTCTTGTCTTAGCACCAATTTCTTTTCTTGCTCACTTTTGAAAGAGAGCAGTTCACAGACTTAGCGCCTAAAAAAAAAATGATAAGTAAATGAGAGCTTAGAATTGAATGAGAAATCATCATTGTTATCGATGGTGAAACTGTAATTATTAGGGATCAAATGGGAGTGAAGTCTGATTGGTGCTCGTTAAAAGGTAAAAAAAATTGTGTTCATCCAAGATTTGATCCGATTATGCTGCTCTCCTATTTTTTCTATCCCCGTACTTCTAAGTTATGGGCACATAGAAAGACTAACCAATCTCATTGCAGATAACAAAAGAGCTTACTGCAACTTCCAATTACACTTGTGGGCTTGCATACAATGACAGATGGTTTAAGCCACTTTGTTTGAGACAATGGAAGAAAAGAATGCTCAAAAATTTGTAAAAAAATCAGAATGTGTCAATACACATCAGTTACCTTGCGGAAAAAAAAAAAAAAAAGACAACACGATCAATTATTTTTGGCAGTACACGATAGTTAACTAGTCATTTTGAGCCCCCATTTTGTACAAAGACTTCTACTAGAAGCACAACAAGTTGTGTAAATCAACTGGAAGTGGGGATAACTTGCTATTTGCTCCATTACACTCTGAAGTTAAAATGCCAATAATAGAAAATGTTACAGTTCATTTATCATAAACACAACCTCAAATTGACCAATAACAGATCGTAACAACTACAATCTACCTAGCAGATCCAATCTACCTTCTATTCCTCCCTCGCAACAATCTTGAACTTCCCAGTTTGTTGTTGCTGCAAACAGATCAAAATTCAAAATCCCATTTAGCCAGAATCAACATATTTTTATAATATATAATCAATAACCCAGATAGAAAGATAATCCATTAAGCAAATCTATATATTCAAAATCAGAGTAGCTAAGCAAAAGTTGACCTTTTTCCATAGATCGGTGTGGGTTTTGCAGAAGCCAGCAACAATGGCACCCTTCTTCTTCCCTTCTTTGTACTCTATACAAAGATCTTCCTTCAAACCGCATGTCACATGGAAACTCAAACGACATTTCGGCTCAGAGCAGTTAATAGCACAACCATTAGTCTTTTTACAGAGATAACATCTCTGTCCCCACCTGCCTTTCGGAACCTTAGAACAATCAATCCCTTCTCGTCCTTCTGGGTCACGAAAGAACACTTCTGGGACATATAGCGCGCAAACGACATGCGCCCACTTGCCACCACCATCGTCATCGCTCGTTGGCTTCATCGCCCCTCCCTTGTTTGGACACAAACAGCAAGAAAACGACAAATCGTTTGTCGACCCCTTCGACGCCATGCATTGAGCGCAGAACCAATCTCCGTTCGGAATACCCTTCACAAGCGGATCGCCATAGCACGAAGCATGAACCATTAGATCACACCCATCACATAGAACGATCGGATCGGACGGTTCCCCATCTGTGCTCTGGCAAACAGCACAAACAATCCCATCATCTTCCTCTTCTTCTTCACAATCCTCCTCGATGTCATTTTCTTTCTCCATTTGGGTGTCTTCAAAAGCTCCACTCCCGCCATTTTCAACCACCTCCATCACTTTTTCCAAACCCTCCTCAATGTCACCTTCTTTCTCCACTTGGGTATTTTCAAAATCTTTACTTCCGCCATTTTCAACATCCTCCTCCTCCTCAAAAGACGGTTTGTACTCCGCATTAAGGTCGAAACTCGAGACCCTTTTCTCGGGGATTAGATCCGGTGGAAGGGCCCAGACCCTTTTCTTGGCGGGCAAGCAATAAGTAACTCCCTCGGCGGCTCCGGCGGCAAAAGGGTCTGGAAGAAGAGATGTGTCCCGAGTCTCCTTCCGCTTTTTCGCTGGGAGACAATACGACGAGGCTTGAATTTGTTGGTCTTGTTGTTGGTGGTGAATAAGTCTGAATCTTTTGTGAGGAGGCAAGCCATGGAGCTTTGGATCCATTTTTTTTTTTTTTTGGTGGGGGTTGAGAAGAAGAAGAAGAAGAAGAAGAAGGAGATAATTACTGAGTTGGAGATCTTGATTAAGGCCTTTTGATTTGATTTCTTTAGTGGGTTTTGTGAGAATTTTGGAGGGGTTTTTAGGCGGGGGAATCCAGACAGAGAATCAGAGCCACTAAGAGAGAGCTGGAGAAACCCGGCAAAAACCAAAAAATTTTAGGAGTTTTTTTTTTTTTTTTTTTTTTTTTAAAGGCAAAGAGTTTTTAAATTTGTGCGGGAAAAAGATAAGGCTAAAAATTATACTTTCATCTTTTTGGGATCGTAATTGAAAGAGCCACCCGCCCAATTATGAAAATTTAATACTTGAGGAGGCGGGTGAGCGAGGGAGATCACAC
Source organism: Parasponia andersonii (assembly GCA_002914805.1). NCBI lineage: Eukaryota > Viridiplantae > Streptophyta > Magnoliopsida > Rosales > Cannabaceae > Trema > Trema andersonii. The sequence continues at coordinate 929,858 of JXTB01000054.1, forward strand.
TTTTGTTGCCACGTCGGATGGGACTCACCAACAATCCTCTGCTGATGCAGATTGTTTTAATTTTTTTTCTCTCTTTTTTTCAAAATGCTTACTATTTTTGTTTTCTTTTTTCTTTTCTTAATTTTTCTGGATTTGCTGATGAAATACGATTCACCTTAGTATTGCCCCCGAGAAAGAAAAAAAATGTCACCTTGGAGCATCTTCGATGAATATGTTAAATGTAACGTTGATACTATTAGTATTAAGGTGAAAAATGGCTTTTTAATATTATGATATAGCACGTGTTAAATTTTAGCATTTGTTATTTATAATATTGTTATTATTTTATATATAAAATATTCATGTGTTTTACAATATTATCAAAATTTAATGTATATGTTTATTTTTTCATTAAAATTTATTTACAAATTTATCCTTATTAAATTACAATAAATTATAGTTAATATGAGAATATTTTTTTATTTATAATTTTTTTTTGCATTGATTAATTTGTTCATTTACGTAGAATATAAGTACTTCTAAATTAGTAGATAAAATTTAATTTTTACGATTAGTAATTAAATGATTAAATAATAAGAGCATATAGTAGAAAAAATATATATTTTATACATGAAGTTATGTTTAAAATAGAGAATAGTATTTTTTTTTTTTTTAGCATATATGTATTAGAGCAAAATTCAAAAGGTGCATGCTAAATTTAGCATTCACACAATATTTTTTAGCATAATATCTTGAAGATGGCCTTAATATTCATTAATTTGTTTCTCCCAAAAAAAAAAAAAAAACTATTATATGATTAAGGATTTTTGTAACTTTGGTGGTAGTTAGTTATCACTCTGGTTTTCGTCGAGACTACTGAAACATTTCTCCATACTATTCATGATTCATCCTCTTTTTATTCAGTCTATTATATTTTATGAAATTCAAATATGAAATTAGTGTCTCAGCAAACGAATTAGCTATATATATTATATGGCACAGTGCTGCTACATTGTGTTTTCATTTTGTACTATACCGCTTAATCAAGGTGTACTAATAAAAACAAACGTTGAAATACTACAATTGACTATTTGTTATCAGATATCAACGAGCAATGCCATTGGCATTAGTGTCCAACACGGACACTGTAATAATGTGTTTGTTATTGAATTAATAAATAGAATCACGTATAAACTACACTTAGACAACTGCTAATCAAACTAGTAATATGAAATGTCTTAAATACATTATCAAAAAATAAATGAATAAAGGTCTCAAATATTCTTTCAACACTTCATTTTTGTTTAAAGAACTTGTTAATTAATTTCACTTGGATCTTTTAGTCTTTAATCTGTTAAGGAAGAGGAAATTTATTTAATATTTTTGTTTAAGTGTTCTTTATTAAAGTGAAATTAAAATCTAATTTGTTTAGGGGTATTTAGTAATGAGTTTAAGGTGTTATACAAATTATTAGGTATTTTAAGCAATGATCGAGAGTGCGTTTGTAGTATTTTGAATATCTACCCAAAGGATGTTTGTACATGAAATAAAATAGTTTCTATATCCCACTTTTTGATCATTAATTTGGTCTATCTTTCGAAAATAAAAAATAAAAAAATAGCACTATTATCACCCGTATGTTTTTCCCACAATTTATTTCAATGATTTCTTTTATTACCAAAAGAACCTTAAATAAAATTACTTTTAAGAACAAAATAAAATTTCCAAATGTCTCTTTTAAAATAAAAAATCTTTACACACCATTTTTTAAAAAATCCATAATTATCCATAATTTATGAATATGATTTATTAGGAAAAAAAGATAATATATTTTAACTTAAGTTTTTGTATTCTAGATTTCTTCATTTTTAAACTGATAGTGAATCTGATAAAGAAAAAAGATGAGTAGATGGATGGGAAAAGGAAAATAGAAATCTAATTATAAGAGATATTTTGGAATAATCAAAGGGTGCAATAAATAATATTTAACGTTCAAAATTTAAATGAGGGTTGAATTTGTTAAAGTGCGGGGAGAGCAAACGGCAGTGCAATAATAGACACACCCATAAAAAAGATCCGAAGATAAATACGAGAACAATACTGCGGGACACAAGTACTGTTCAACACCATAATAATGTGTCAATTTCTCACTAGATAATAATAATTATAATTCAAGTGAGCCCACGTAAGATCTAATTTATTAATTAAATAATCCAATGACAGACATACATATCATTGAGCACCACTAGTGTCTCGTAGCATTGCTCTAAACATAAAAAAGCATAAGAGCAACATAAAAATGCATAAGAGCAACGTATTGGCACTTAAAATTGCATTATTTAGGAGCAGCAGGGGGAATATGCGTTGATTTGAATCCAAAGTTCAAACGACTAGAAAAATACAAGTTCAACCTTAACCGAAGTTCTACATTCGCATTTCATTCTTTTGGGAAGGCACACTCCGTCTCCAAATTCCAGCCAAGGCACTACCAATGATTGAATGACAAACACTTGAAACAGCACAAGGTACTGCAGTCAAAGGATTTCCGAAGTGTTGAGTGGCCAGAAAAACTCCAAGCACCGAGTTCTGCATGTTAAAGAGTTCATAAGAATGCAAACAAGTCAACCAAAAACCATGCAGACGTATATGCATAGCATACATATACAAGTATATTATACATACATAAAATCGTGCAAAAATAGAGAGAAAAATCGTTGGACGAACCATAAAACAGCCACTTTCCAAAATCAACTGAATGATACTAACCTGCATGCCAACTTCAATAGAGATAGTCCGAGATGATGCCACATCAAGGCCAAGCATCCTTGAAAATATGTACCCGAAGAAGAAACCAGAAGCATGAAGAAGAGAGGAAGCTAGCACCACTTGCGGTCCAGATTTGAGGATTGCAGAAGAACTCTGGGCAATGGCATTCCCACATAGAACAGCTACAGTCCACACCGCAATGGGTGGCATCAAGGGAGAAAAAATCCTAACTAGGCCCTGGAAGTACTGGTTTAGAAATGCACCACCCAACACCGGAAGAAGCACAACCTGGTTAAAAGTTCAAAATTCACAGCAAGAATTACAATAGAGAAAATGCTAACCATAACAAAAACTTAGAAACAGCACTCAAATAATAAAGCTCACCTGCAGTGTTGAGACTAGTAGTCCAACTGCATCTACTGCAACATATTGCCCAGCTAGTTTGGCTGTAAGAAAGGGGGTCATTACCTGCAACAGAAAGGGAAAATATGATTATTTACCCATGAAAGTGTAATAGACTCATAGGAGGTTTTTGTTAGATGCTATTAATGATGTAAAAATATAAAAACTTTTTTACATACTGTTAGTCATGTATATATACTTACGAGACAACATAAGGGTGTCATAATTTGCACCAGGAGGACAAAGAAAATGATAGTTACTCTTGAAGAATTAAAAAGGAAATATACGTTTGAGATGTTTACTTTACATTAGTTTCGCTTAGTCATTCTACCTAATAAAGTGATTTTTCTTCCCTTTAGAACTATGGTTTGGTTGAAGTTGTGAACTTAATACAGCAAGGTGTGCACATGACAAGATTGGTAATATTATATTCCTTTTTAAATCTGAAACAAAAAAATCAATAAAAAATAAGAAAAAAAAATTTCCCTATTCCTTCTAACATGACAAAGAAATAGACATACAAGTTCCTCGTTAATCGCAGCAAGAGTAAGTCCTTTTACTTTTACACATTCAAATACAGCTATGCTGCACTCAAAAACACCAAGGAAAAGAAGATAATGCAGGAAAGGACAGCAATGTTAGTTTACCAACCACAGCTGTTAAAGTGCTTGCTGCTGTCATTAAGACTGAGAGCGCCACATTTCCACTGAAAAAAACAGATAGGTCAGTAAATCTTCTGGTAGAAAAATATAAAACCTGACAATGCTGTCTCTAAGAATTCACATACCGACCAATATAGGTAACAATGTTACTAGCAGTACCTGTAGCCATTTACTAAAAAAGTAAATCAACTAAAGAGGGTAGTAAGATGTACTGGAATAAATTAAATAAGAAAGGGTGAGGGGAAATACCGCCTGGGCAGCAACCGACCAATATTAGACCAGCTGCATAATAGGATGGCAGGTTCAAAAGCTTGCTTACAAGATATCCAGATATTGGCATCACCTGCAACAAAGGCACCAGCCTTTATTCTATCAAAATAATGTTCACCATAAGCATACTAAAACAAAAGATATCTACTAACTTAATTTCACACTTTCATTAGGGGGTAGTATAGCTATTTTCCTTGACGTATGAAGACAACGGTAGAAACCAGCAATTGTGATGTTCATCGCATAACCAGAAAGTCTATACGAGTATTTGGCATTCAACGAGGTGCACGTTGTTTTGACTTTTTTTTTTTTTGAAAGGTTGTCTTGACCTTTTCTGTTCATATTAAGTGCTGCTGTACTGATTATGTATGCTTTTTTTTTTTCCTCCCTATCCTCAGATCACTGGGGGGAAAAAAGAGATTCAATGCTAAAATTATATAAACTAAATGGCATCTAGAGATCCTTGCAAAGATAAAAATTGGGGCATCCAACCAATCAAAAGCTTGAGTAAAGAAAAAATCATTATGTTAAAAGGACAGATTACCACTCCCTAATTGGTAATAAATTCCATTTGTGTCTCATTTTAAATGTAATTTGTTAATTGATTTAAATGTGTGGATAAAGTAAGAAGGATAAGTAATATAACTTGAACTGTTTAAAGCATAAATTTAGTAACCAAAAAAAGAGCAGTGAGTATCCACTAGTTTAACAATCTAACAAATTTCACATCCAAGTAATTAGAGATAATTATTCAACACATAAAACTCACAGAGTATTGGAGAACGAAGCCAGCAAGTAACTCCTTAGGCATAGCTAAGGCACCGCGAAGATCATCGAGAGTGAGAGTCATGCCCATGCCAAGCATAATCACGGTTAAGCCAAGAACAGTCAATCTGGGCTGAACCCAGTTGAAGGAAGTCGGTTTTACGAGACCAAGTACGCAACCTAGGGCGACCCATAAAGGAAAAGACGTGGAAATGACCTCACCGATCAGCTCAACCCAATCCCTGAAGCTTCGACCAGCACCGGCACTATAGGTGTTCGACGAAATGCCGCAACGAACCGGAGGCAACTCCGAGTTCCTTCCCTCTGTAATTATCGCGCTCAGAAAGAGACTAGAACCCAGTTCATCGCTCAGTAGGGATGATCTCGATTGAGAACGAGATCTCAAATCAAATTGAAAAGAAGAAGAACAGCAAGGCTGTGGAAATGGAAGCTCATTAGCTCTTTTGGAATAATGGGCCGCAAAGGGTATTGGACTTTCTCCAAATTTGAAGGCAGTTCTGCCATTATTAGAGCAAGAAAGTGAATATTGCATGGTTTTCCTTTACTGGGTCGGTCCTAAGTCTTCTCAGTTCTCAGTCTTGCACACTTCACCAGAGTGAGATTTATATACAGCCATAGCTGTGGCCGTATTGGTAGGAGTAGAACATGGCGAAGGAGCGTGAAACTCACGCGCTAATTATTGCCATGTGCTTACTATGTCTATAATCTGCAGTGAAAGAGATTCTACTGAAAACAAAAAAACAACAACAAAAAAAAAAAAAAACGAACTCGTCATTTCTGACATACATGTGACTGAATCTGCAGTGAAGCAAAGATTAATGCGGGGAAGGGGATAATGGATATGGAGTAGTAAAGGTCAATAACCAAGTTTTAGAATTAAATGGGCTGGGCCTACAGTGGGCCCAAATAGAGCCTGTATGGATAATCAGCCCAGCTGAGGCCGCCTCTCCTACTGTAGAACTACAGTCTAGATGTCTCTAATAATTGTTTCATTAATTACATAATTTATGAATTAGTTAACATTCAAGTATTCAATGATATCTCAATCAAGCATAGTTGATCTTAAAACAAATTATTTGTGAAGTAGCAGCTGAACCAAATATTTCTAAAACTAATAGTTTTAACCCAAAATTATCACCAAAATTAGAATGTAAGAGAACGTGAGAGAATAAGGGAAAACGATCAAAAATGCCGTCCGTGTCCAATCTTTCCTATAGTTTATCCTTTATTAATTAGAAAAAATGTTAATCTAGATTTATCACTCTATGATCTATCCACTCAAATCATAGTAGATGTCTAATTGTCTTCCTCCATTCCCCCTTTTTTTTAGAAATGACAAATCCTATAATTAGCCAACTTTTTTGAATCAATAAACGGGTGAATTCTGAGTCAACATGCTTAATATGTAAAACAACTTGTGTAACCGTTTAATTAAATGAGTAATTTTCATATCGTGATTATACATCACTAATACATTTATTAATATTTTAAATGTGATATTGATTAATTTTAAACATATTTACATATATAAAATTGAATTACTTGGTACTTAATCATGTTAAATTAAAATAATCATATCAATTTTAGATAATTGTGACAAACAAATTATAATATATAATATATTTATTAAACATATTATATGTATCGTGTCATGTTACACGTGTATTCAAATTTTAATTTTTGATACATTTATTTTTTATATTATATTTAGAATTTTAATTTTTGATACATTTATTATTTATATTATATTTAGATTAGAATATTATTATGCCATGTTGTAATTGTGCCAACACATAATATGAATTGTGCGTATTTAAAATAAACAAGAAATTAATCATTATAGCACCTAAGTGAGACAATAGAAATATAAAAACTAGCATAATTATCATGCAAATATGGTCATTCATGTGGAGCCCTAAATTAATGGATAGTTCGCCAGTCAAACCCATCAATCACGGCTGACTACAGCATAATTCTTTTTCATATACTAGTCTCTTCTTTTTTTTTTGGGTACCAACTTCAAGTTAACAGATGGCAAATGTTCTTAAGGCGATCAATAGTCAAGATTACAGTGAGCATTTTTATCATATCTCCACTGAAGTTTAACGAATTCTGCAGTGTAAATCGTGCTCAGAACATTTCACTGTTATTACAGATTTATAACAAAAAATTTAAAGGAATGTGTGGTTTCCCACCCAAAAAAAAAATACCCAATCATAAAATGATAAAATGTCAAATATAGCCGCCTGCCTTAGGTACTCGTTCCCTTCTACCAGAACGTAAATCAAATCCATAAGGTGCTCATATCCTATAAGACAAGAAACCAAAGAATCAACTCCAAACCACTCGATGCAATCAGCATTGCCATTCAAAATTTCCCACAATATAGTGCCAAATAATCCTTGGATCCTATCCTCCATGAGTATTTACTCTTGGAACAAAATAATGTAATCGAACAATTCCTTACTACTACAATGAGCAAAAAGAAACTAATCAGAACACAATCGTCCAAGAAATGCGCCTTCACCGATGTAGCTCAAGTCGAAGTGCCCAAATAAAATGTTTTTAACTGCACGAAAAGGAAGACAATAATAATTAGGATAGTCGAGTCTGATATGAAAACCAAGACTATTACACGAGAATGTTGTCCTCATAAAAAAAGGGTAAAGTTGTAGCTACCTTGGCCGTTTCTTTCAGTTACAAGAGGGCAGAGGAAGTGGGACTTTCAAGTTATAGTAAGAGCAAATTTAAGAAATCACCACTACCTCGGGCAAGCTTCTTCTCTTTCAAAACATCTTCATCTAATCCAAAAACCCTAGCTAGAAATCCGAGCACCCATGTGCCTTCTTTCTCTTTGACAAAAAAGGAGCAAAAACAGATATAGTTGGTTATGCAGAGGGAAACGCAAATATAAAGAGAGAGATACATAAAAACAGGTTTAAGGGAAAGTGTACTGAAACAGTTTTGGAGAGTGCGGATGTGAAACTCAAACTATGTTCTAGCGTTCCTAGAACAATTAGAGATTCTAGGTGCAATTAGGTGGCTATTAGATTAAGATTTATCAGTGATTCTCGTAATATTTTACTCGGTCACAAGCAACTTTTAGCCCATCACCTGTACGTATGAAACAGTTCAGTTACTAAACTATTTCTCATCCCCTCTTCAAAATTTGAAAAAAGCACAGAAAAATACTATTCTTTTTTTACTTTTGCCTTCTCATTTCCTTTCAGCTCTTTTTGTTCCTTTTTTCCTATTTTCTCTCGGGAAAAAATATAGCCCATAAAAAATCAAGACAAAAACACTACTAGCGAAATTTTCAGCAGCTATGAAGCTCTATCAGAGGATTGTTTGATGCAATTCCAGTTCTCAATGTAATTCCAAAAGAAATCATTAAACCACTATTTGAAACCCTAAACTATTACCAATGGCGAGTTTCATGAACCTTAAGTTTTTCAAGTATTCATTCCAATCAATTAGCTAAGATCAAACCATCTAGTTTTCTCCATATCTAGAAATAAACAAGCCTTGAGCCATGTCACATATCAAAATCCAGAAACAACCTTGTATATGCACAGGCTATTGGTATTAAATTTACAAATCAACCAACACAATGGATACCATGAACCTTTACTTGATAACTGAGAATAATTAAGAAAAGAAAATCGAACAAAAGAGTCTGGACTAAGCAGCCCATTATCTGCTTAACTGTTTTAAAGTAGGTTCATCGGCAACTCAAGTGGTTTTAATTCTTTATCACAATCAACATAATGGCATCACCATGTCAGCCCAATTACATAATAGGCATCGTAATTGTTAGAACTTCAATAATATTTCCTATTTTTAAGTGTTGACATTATGAATTTAGATACAATTAGATACTAAACACAATATGCACATTAACCAAAGCTGTCCAGTTTCCATCTTATGTTAGGAAATAAGACTAAGTGACTAATTAATGGAATCTGAAATCCATACAAAGAGCCCTACCCCTGCATCCGACAAATCAACCAGATATCAGTTTTGAAGTTCAAACATTCACTTACATGAATTGGTGAAGATCCAATCAAAACTAATCTACCAGTAGAAGATCTCTAACGGAGATAATTTTCCAAGTATGGCAGTAGCATAAGAGGACAAGCTAAACAGGAATCAAAGAAAGGAGAAAAAATGTTTAACATGCAAACATACCTCATGATAAGGAGAGTCTCAACTTCCGACGGCTAAGAGATGTAACCTGCAAAAGAAAAGTATTTGAAGCATATCAGACTCGAACAATGATTTCTACTGAGAAAAAGAAGAAAAGAAATACAAGTGCATAAAAAGCAAAGTGTTTATTTCCTTTGACATGAGACAGAATCTGTGAGAGAATAAAAGTAAAATAGGACACAACCGCATGTAGTAAAGAGAACATAAATTTGTAGCACTGAAAGTCTTGAATGACTATCTGAAAGTCTATTCCAAATTAATATACCCATTAGAACTAGAGTGAACCCGTGTTAAAATAGCACTTAACACATAAAGCTTGCTGAAAAAAAAAGGCTGTTATCTCTGTTATTCATATATTTATATATGTGTACATAGGTATTAAAAAAAATACTAGGTAAACACATAGGACTCCAAGACCACATTCCACATAATCGTGCACCAAGAAATTTTCAACAGACAACATGATCATTTCAATGGATAAATTAGTGGATGATACCAAAACCAATGAGGAAAAAAAAAGAGTAAGTTATACTTTGTTTACTAACAGTTGGCAGTACCTGTCACAACCCAAAACCCGGACTAGTGACAGAAGGGGAATTTCACAAGGATGAGAAATTCCTTGATTTACTTGAAAAGCATCTAAAAGTTTTTGTTTTATAAAACGGTCCATTTTAGATAAAATATTTGGAATTTCATCCCATGAACCTCTCCCAGAGTTCGTATACACCATTAAACATAGATCGAATAAATACAAAAAAAAAAAAAAAAATCAAATATAAATCCAAACATTATCATCATCCACGNATGTGTTATCATTTTTGTTCATATAAAATAATTGAGATAAATAAAATTTTAGGCGTAGCCGTAGCGTTCGGAGCAGCCATTGTCAGAGACGACCTAACTCGCTGGACGCTGATCAAAGCTGGCGATTTCACGTTGCTAAAATTTATAGTAATCTTATTATACACATAAATACCGTATATATACTACTACTTTATTCGAAATGTAAGGATCTATCTAGCTCAAAAATAAACAAAAATAACTAAAAATAAAAATAGGATTGTCGGCTGGCTATGGACTATGGTTAAGACTTGAGAATAATGTTAGAGATCAAATGTGACTATTATTTATGCATGTCATAAATATTCTTCTAATTTTAGTTACACAGAACAGAAAAAAAAAAAAAAAAAAAATCAAATATAAATCCAAACATTATCATCATCCACGTCAGAACAGACACCGGAATGACAGACATGAGTTCACAGACAAAAATGGAAAGTAGTAATCTTGGTTCAATGCTAAAACAAAAATCAAGCAGTCCAACCACCACAACAACACGCTTGCAGCATTATCAAGATAACGAACTACAATCTCGATAGCCTCTTACTCCTCTTGATCTCCAAAGTTGCACTGGACACCACCTAAGGAAGGGAGGAAGAGGGTGAGCATAAAATGCCCAGTAAGAAAAACAGTTACCTCGATCGAAAACATTTTAGTAATGGAAAGCTCCTGCATTGTTAGTTTATGAAGATTGATATGAAGAGAAGAATTCTGAAATGTTCTTATTATCAACGTAGGTAGAGAAGAAAATAAATAGGATAGATAGCAACAAGTTTGCCATTCAAATCCCTTAAGTCTAGGCAACAAATCAGAAAAAGAAATCTAAATAATGAAACATAATCTCTAAAGATCATACAATATAAAACCGGAATCCTATAAATAAGGAAATAATCTTATGAATAAATCTACACTCCCCCTCAAGCTGGCGAGTAAATATTAGTCATTCCCAGCTTGGAATTCATCTCTTCAAAGCTCTTCCTTGTTAATGCCTTTGTGAGTATATCAGCTGGTTGTTGACTAGTGGGAATGTACACTAACTGAATGGCACCTTCTTTTACTTTTTCCTTGATGAAGTGCCTATCAATCTCAATGTGCTTGGTTCGATCATGATGAACCGGATTTCTTGCTATGCTGATTGCAGCTATGTTGTCACAGAACATCTTCATAGGTTTTTGAAAAAACATTTTTAATTCTTCAAGAATGCGTCTCAGCCATATACCTTCACAAACTCCATGTGCCAAAGCCCGAAATTCTACCTCTGCACTGCTTCTAGCAACAACAGCTTGCTTTTTACTTCTCCAAGTGACCAAGTTGCCCCAAACATATGAACAATACCCAGAAGTTGATAATCGGTCCGTGACAGAACTTGCCCAGTCAGCATCTGAATATAATTTGATGCTCTTATCACAAGTTTTCTTGAAAAACAGTCCCTTTCCTGGTGTCATCTTAAGATATTTGAGAATACGGTAAACAGCATCAAGGTGTTCTTCGCAAGGGTCATTCATGAACTGACTTACAAAACTTACAGAGAAACTAAAATCAGGGCGCGTATGAGAAAGATAGATTAGTCTCCCTACCAATCTCTGATATCTCTCTTTGTCAACTGGTGTTTTTCCTTCTTTCTGGCCTATCTTATGGATCGGGTCCATTGGAGTATCTGCAGGTTTACACTCTAGCATACCTGTTTTTCTTAGTATGTCTAGAGTATATTTTCGCTGAGTCATAACAATTCCTTGACTGGATCGAGCCACCTCCATACCGAAGAAGTACTTGAGACTTCCCAAGTCCTTGATTTCAAATTCTGTAGCCAGAAACCTTTTAAGATTTATCATTTCTTCCTGATAGTCTCCTGTTAGGATGATATCATCTACATATACTATTAAAACAACAATTCTTGAATCTGATGAATGCTTAAAAAATAATGTATGATCAGATTGACCTTGTGAATACCCTTGCCTCTTTACTGACTTGGTAAATCTGTCAAACCAAGCTCGAGGGGATTGTTTCAATCCATACAATGACTTCCTGAGCTTACAAACCTTGTTTCTTGTGTTTTGTCCCT
>JXTB01000054.1:942403-973144 GCA_002914805.1 Parasponia andersonii
GAGTTTCAATACAAAACTGATATTCATTTGTCTCATTCTCCCCCTGAATATGAGTTTTGGGATAGTAGGATTGATTCTCAAAGAAGGTAACATCCATGGTATGATAAAATTTCCTAGTGATTGGAGAATAACACTTATATCCTTTGTGGTTTGATGAGTATCCCAAAAAAATGCACTTTGTGGCTTTTGGATCAAGTTTACTTCGGTTGTGAGAATAAACATGAACAAATGTTGAACAACCAAAAATTCGAAATGGAATTGTAGACAATAATTGAGAAAAAGGGAAAGTTTTGCCAAGAACATCATATGGAGTTTTGAATTGGAGAACACGTGAAGACATTCGATTGATGAGATAAATAGCTGTGAGAACGGCTTCACCCCAGAAGTGTTTAGGAACATTTGTTAAGAACATTATAGACCTGGCAACTTCAAGACAATGTCTATTTTTCCTTTCTGCTATGCCATTTTGTTGAAGTGTATCTACACATGAACTTTGGTGAATTATCCCATGTTTTTCTAAGTAACCCCCCAAAACAGAATTATAGTAATCTTTAGCATTGTCAGTTCTCAAGATTTGGATTTTTGTTTGAAATTGAGTACCATAGAGTGAAACTTTTGAAAAATTGAGCTATTATGGTATGATTATTAATGAATGTCACAAACCACCTAGCACCAGTGATATTATTAACACGGGAGAGTCCCCAAATGTCACTATGTATCATGGTAAATGGACGTGAGGCAATATAGGGTTGAATGGTGTAACTGTTTCTAATATGTTTTGACAATTAACAGATTTTACATTGAAAAATTTTTGACTTTTTATTTCGAAACAATTCAGGAAATAACTTTTCCAAATACATGAAATTTGGATGACCTAGTCTATAGTGCCATAACATAATTGCACTATCATTCTTATTCAAATCAGAAATAGACAAAGAATCCTCAACCCTATGAGATTCTAAAGAAATACAATTAGCATTTTGAGCTTGTTTCCCAGGATACCTTTGACCTTTGAGAATATAGAGTCCTGAGAACTCTTCAGCATTGCCAATCGTCATTCCCGAACTCAAATCTTGAAAAACACAATATGTATTGAAGAATTTAGCAACACAATTCATATCTCTGGTAATCTTGCTAATAGACAGCAAGTTATAGCTTAACTTTGGCACCAAGAGAACAGAATTCAAAACAATATCCTTAGAAATTATAATAGAACCTGTTCCAACAATTTGAGAAAAGGTACCATCTGCCATTCTAACAAAGACATTTCCATTACTTGGGTTATATTAGTGGAATAAGGTCTTTTCTCCTATCATATGGTCGGAAGCACCTGAATCGACAACCTGTACTTGTTCTTTCACATTTAGCATTCAATGCATTTAAAAAATTACCCTTTTGTGCAATAGTACCCGAACCGACTACGGATGGTTGAAGTTGTCCAAACATCTTTTGCAAAATTTCCAATTGTTCCTTGCTAAATACAGTATTGTCATCTGCAGTAGCGATGTTGCCTCGAATTTCTTTCCGGTTCTGGAATCGGGCTAGCTTCCAATCTGCAGGTTTGCCGTGAATTTCCCAACACTTGTCTTTTGTATGTCCGGATTTCCGACAATGATCGCACCATGGGTGTTCCTTTCGAATTCGATTGTCATTGTTTTGTGGATTAAATCCTCGGACTGCAAGAGCAGAATTCTCGGCTGTTGGAGAATTGATTGTTGTTGGAGTGTCCATCATGACCTTTTTCCAGGTTGCCTCTCGCCTCACTTCAGAGAATGTTTCTCGGATACTCGGCATTAGTCGTTGACTCATTATGCGGCCCCTCACTTCATCTAGATTCCTATTTAGCCCCAGCAAGAACTTGTAAATTCTTTCTTTTTCAACAATCTTCCAATATCTAGTGCTGTCTCCTAGACAGTCCCATTCAATGGATTACAGGATATCAAGTTGCTGCCAGTATCGAGTAAGTGTGTTGTAATATTGTTGCACGGATAGATCCCCCTGTCTCAGATCATGTAGCTTTCCCTTGATTTCAAAGACTGCCGAAGTATTTTCTTTGTCAGAGTAGGAGACTTTGACTGCTTCCCAAATGTCCTTTGCAGTGGTATACAACATGAAGTCCTCGCCTATGTCAGTGTTCATGGAGTTGATCAGCCATGACATGACCATGTTATTTTCGGTTTTCCATTTTCTGTATGTTGGATCATTTGTTCTAGGAGATGGGTGTTGCTGAATTATCCGTTCCTCCCATAGAAATTGGTGTTGAGACATCCGGGCTTGAGGTTATCTCCGAACTCCCTTCGGTTTGTTTATCGGCTGCCATCCCATATTTGGTCATGACGGAGATCCAGGTTCAGATGCTCTGATACCATGAAGATTGATATGAAGGGAAGAATTCTGAAATGTTCTTCTTATTATCAACGTAGGTAGAAAAGAAAATAAATAGGATAGATAGCAACAGGTTTGCCATTCAAATCCCTTAAGTCTAAACAACAAATCAGAAAAAGAAATCTGAATAATGAAACCTAATCTCTAAAGATCATACAATATAAAACGGAATCCTATAAATAAGGAAATAATCTTATGGATAAATCTACAGTTTAAATCCAACACATACATATATATAATGATCCAAAATCGGAAATCCCCACGTATATGTATAAATAAATCAGTATAATCAAAACCACCAATTCATATGCACATGACACAAATCAACCCATACCCATGAGCTCACATCCTCTCATCGGTGGAAACCCAGGATGATGGCACTAAAAGTACCTAATCACCTGCTTAACACCTAAGCCCATACCCAGAGGGGACACCCATGTGTCGCCTACCAAACCAGCCATTCAATTCCCTTAAGTCTAAGCAACAAATCAAAAAAAGAAATCTGAATAATGAAATCTAATCTCTAAAGATCATACAATATAAAACCGAAATCCTATAAATAAGGAAATAATCTTATGGATAAATCTACAGTTTAAATCCAACACATACATATATAATGATCCAAAACCGGAAATCCCCATGTATATGTATAAATAAATCAATATAATCAAAACCATCAATTCATATGCACATGACACAAATCAACCCATACCCATGAGCTCACATCCTCTCATCTGTGGAAACCCAGGATGATGACACTAAAAGTACCTAATCACCTGCCTAACACCTAAGCCCATACCTAGAGGGGACACCCATGTGCGCCTACCAAACCTGGCGGGGCAACCGAATTGCCTACGCGTGCCAAATAGGGAGGCAATCAGAAATAATAAAACTCCGCGCAGGTTTACAGACTCTACATCGACGGTAGGGCATGCAACGCGACACTGTAAACCCACGATGTTAACACGGTGCTCATATATGATCCTATGACACGTGCAATACAGAACTGAAATGTGAAAATAATCGTACTCTAGTTTTTCAATAAAAGAAGTATATTAAGTTTTTATAGAAAAACGAGCAGTACAACGACCTATTTTGATATACCAAAAATAACTTGCACTCAGAAAATCCCCAGAGCAATACAGTATATAAGTATATCATACCATTACAGTCCATCACATATGTTCAAGAAATTCAAATAAACCACATTTGTTCTCATATATTGCAGAAAATAAGTTTTACTCGAAAATAGTATAAAACGAAGGTAACAAAATCCCTACCTCACAAGAATAGCGATATCACACTATTGAGTCCTCAAGGTATCGTTGACGATCGTTCAGAGGGTCGGGAACCAATTCCAAGCCCTCGATCGTCCTCTTGCGAAAAATTAACTTCTCAACGAAACTTCAAATCCATAAATGGACATCTTCACTGAATTTCTAACTCCCAAAATAGCTAGGTTAGACATATAATTTGTTCAATTTGGATCCGCGCACACACCTGACCAGCGGCACGCAAATCGAGACAAATCTTAGCCATCGGATTCCGATTTTCGTGCTGATCACCAAACATTGGCAATATATATATCAAACTTCCCCATTTTTCGAATACAATCCAAAAATGACAACAAAATCACGATCTAACGGTCGGATTAAAAAGTCAATTCAAGCTCAAAATATTCCAAAAATGACAACTTTTGATTCGGGCAGTATGGGGTTAAGATATATATACCTTGAGCTTCCTCTCAACGAGACGAATCCAACGAGCCCGATTAAAGGTTAAATAGTGGCCAGAATCGTCGCCGGCAACGAAATCTCGGAAACGGCTCACTTTCTCTTCTCCGGCAACAACGGCTTCTCCGGCGGCTGTAGCTGGTCGGCGTGGCACGGGGGAGCCCCGCCAATGGTCTGCTCGGGCGGACAACGGCAGGAGGCGGCGCGGCCTCCTCCCCCTTCGGCCGAGCGGGCGAGAACAAAAGAGAGAGAGAATCGGGTGAGGAAGAGAGAGAAGGTGAATGGAAAGATGAACCCACGTGAGTAGTCATATGGGATTGCAAATTTTTAAAAATTTGCGCTATAGTCTCCGGTTCCCAAACTCTATCAATTCAATCCTCAAAATTAATTACAATTTAGTCCTTCCTCAGTAAACTTTTACAAATTAATTCACCCAATATAATACCCCAAAATTGGAAAAATTCCAATTCTATCCTCCCAAAAATTCGAGTTTTTACAGTACCAGCTATGAATAAGCTATTAGATTTAAGGAGAACCAAACTGGCAATGTCTACATCAGAGAGCTGCATCCATGTCATTCATTTAGAGGATCCGTTATGAACATGATGATATAGTCAACTGCTGAAGTTTAGCTTCTAGACTAACTATTGGACTTAAATTTCAAACTTTCTACTTTCTGATAGTTACTGCTATCCATTCCCAGCAGCATCCAAAGCTCCATTCACCATCACCCTTACATGTCCGACTGCAAAACGTGCAAGGGTGATTATCACAAAATATATGAAACTCCACTTGACTTGGTACGTAATCCTAAATGAAGCCATAATACAACCATCAAGATAGCTCAAATAAACTAATGTCTTAGTCACCTAGCCTGATAGAAATGAAAAGCTTATAGCTAAGTGACAAGACATCATACTACCTCATTAGTGCATTACAAGGAATTTTCCCAAAATGCAACTAAAAAGAGAAAAGGGCTTACCCCCCCCCCCCAAAAAAAAAAAAACAAGTGATGAGGAGAAACACCGACAGTGGCTAGAACGAATCCAAAACAAAAAGCAAAAGGGTGATAACTTCAGAAGTTAAAAAACTTACTTGACCATTAAACTCAACCTTCAGCTCCATTGTTGAACATGTCTTGCCCATAAACAGGATATCTTACCAAACTGGATGAGCTGGGTTCCAATAACTTCATTGCTGTTGTTCTAAAGGAAATTATATGAGATTCGTCCATTGTTAGAATAGTCTCCCTAATCTAGACTCCAGAAGCTAAACCATCTAGAGAAAGGAAGTCTCCCTTTGACAAATGAAAGCATGTATTCCTAACAGTCTAACCCAGTTCTTTTTTTGACATATAAATTGAACAAATAGGGGTGTAGAAACTCTAAGTTACAAGGAACTATTAACCTTAGTGATGAAGAATTATTATTTGAAGTCCATAATTCAAAAAGAAAATGGAAGAGGACCTAACCTTACAAATTGATACCGAAATAACTAAAAAGGAAAAGTAAGACTGTATGAGGTAAAATAAAAAAAAGTTAATTATGTTGCTATGTGAGAATTTGACCTGACAATTAGAACAAATATTAATACAAATCTGCAAGTTGGTCAACAGACAGATTGGCAGCCCAAGGTTGCAGGATAGAAAAGAAAAGGGGAAAAATAATTAAAATGTCCTATGATAATCCACCTACTGCCACAGTGAAATAATCTACCCTGATCAAGGTGAAATCAGTCTGGCAGCACAAATAAACACAATACCTTCTTACGGGACCAACAACCAATTAGCACAAATATCCCCCCATTAGTTGCTCTTAATTTTAAGAGCCAAAAGAGCTACATAAAGTAACTAAAATTTAAAATTTTTTAAAAAAATTCTTATAAAAAAAATTAAGATTTAAAAAGAAAAAAAAAACTGGTACCTGAAAAACAGAGAACTTGACCATGACTCAAGAAACAAGCATATGTCATTCATGTCTACATATACACGATGGATTTAGGTTGAATTTATATATATATATATATATATATATATATATATATATATGCAAATACTAAAAGTGATTATAAAGTAAATTATTTACAGTCACAGTTACTATAGAATTATTATATTCTGTATGTTAAAATAAGTAATAATAAAATAGATGATAAGACAAGTCCTTCGTTAATTTTTCTTATGTTATACTTTTCAACAGCCCAGGGAATCTCTAGATATAGTTTTAATCTACTAGGTCAAAAGTATCTCATCTTTTACACTTCACTGTCTAATATTTCAGCAAAAATAAAATGATAACAAAAAGAAGCAGCAGTCCACAGATACTCTTGTGTCAGAAGATGCAAATGCATTAACATGTTAATTGATGGATTTAGATGACTAAAATTCTGATCAGTATTTTTAGTTATCAGAAACAGAGAAGATTTCATTCAAAATACAAATGAAAAACAAAAAGAGTTTTGGGGCATAATGTCAAATCAATTAAAGGGGAAAAGAAAAGAATGTTCCTAGTCATGTATTATTCCCATAACCAAAATATACTCTCATTTCCAAGTTCCAATAACTAATTTAGTTAGTAATATATGTATATATATATATATATGTATATATGTTTATACTAATTATGTATGTATGATCATAATTCGGAAAAAAAAAAAAAAAAAAAACCTTTATTCAGATAAATCATGGAAAAGCCAATCTAGTTTACTAACGGGTTTCTATATTTTTTTTTTCCTCCTACAAGAAATAGTAACCTCTATTAAAGATAAAGATGAAAGAAGTAAAAAGCACAGGAAGACAGGACGTCCACCTAGGCTGTAACGGGAATAAGAAATTTACAAAAAAGAAGCCCAACCACTCAAGAGAAAAAAGAAAACCCCTAAAATTCTTTTTCATTATACAAGAACGTAGCTATCAAAAACTATACTAAATCACAAATCAATCCAGCCCCCTTTTTCAGAATCTTCGATTACTCTTGATGTAGGATGTCAAAACCTAGTAATTTGTTTATTTAGGATTTCTTCCCCCCCCCCCCCCCCCCCCAAAAAAAAAAATATATATTTAGGATTTCTTTAAGAGTTTAATTCTATTTAAAATTCTGAGTAATTATTTTCCAGATTAGTTTCATTTTGAATTAGTTTCTTAGTTTAATTAGGACTTTCATTTTTTCTGGACTCTTATTTGGACTATTACTCCTAATTAGGCTAGGACTGAATACTCATAACTAGTCTTTAGGCTTGTATTTCATTTATTCTTTCATTACTAGAAATAACTAAAGGTTATTTCAGGTTTCTTAGTTCTAAAAACTCCTAGAAATAGTATAACTTCTTGATGTAGAACAAAGGGAGAAAAGAGGAGAGAGAAATAGTAGAAGAAACATTAGAGCGAAAAGAGAAGAATCAAAGAGAGGAAAACTGAGTAGTCTATAATTTTACAACAGTTCTGACAAATAATGAACAGAGCAAGGCCTAATTATAGATAGGCAAATAACGAGTCTTAAATCAATTAAGAAACTAATTCTAATAATCCAAATCAAACAAAAATTCTAATTACTCAAAATTAAATAAACCCTAATAAAAATAAAGAAATATCTTAAGTAATAACGATATTAAAAGATCCTAATTATTTCTATCTAGTTTAGCATCACTTTGACACTTTTACTTCTTTTCTTCTGCTGCATGAATTCTACTGTATCTTTCCAACCAAAATTGCCAACATAATGCCCTTCTTATCTTTCCTGAATAAATTGTCTTCCTGAAACAGCCTTCTACAGCTCTTTGGACCACTCAAATCAACTATAATTCTTTCAGTTATCTGCATCATAACTCAAACAAAAAAGGCAACGCAAAAAGAAAAGGTCCATGGTTTCTTCATTATTCTAGCACAACCACGTACTTATATGCTAAAGAAGAAGTCGAGTCCTCCCATTGCTTTTTACACGGCAAAAGCATCTTCTGCACTTTTTGTGTCTGCCAAAACTAAGGAAAGACCTTACTTCCATTGCAAATATCATGTATGTAATTTTTCTTAGTGTTTCACCCAAAGTACTACTGATAAAGCACCATTCGCAGAGTTGCATCAAACAATTCCATGAGTTAAAATGGAACAATGAAAAAACATGCAAGATTATTACAAATCTGACAAGTTCTTTCAAGATGTATACCACTTAGCTAGGCATTTACAGGATCCGAGTTGGATATGAAGACTTAGGTTAGCAACAATATACTAGTACATGGTTTAAACTCAACTAAAAAGGACTATTAGCCAAAGTCAAATACAACTCAACTAAAATTTACTATTATCCAAGGTCAAACGGACTAAAAGAGGTCGGCTGTTGGTGAGGACACTGGAGAGGGTGGTGTTGGGAATGGCTGACTTGGGTGGAGAAGAACAAGAGCAGATTGTGCTCTTTTATTTTTTTAGAGCAGTATTTTTTTTAATACGAAAATTAAAAAAAAAACTCCTAACACAATAATCAACAACTAAGAACTGAAAAAAATTTGAGTGCAGGGCACAGGAAATTGAACTGAATCTGATACCGAATTGATGTAGCAGTAGAAAGAGAAAAAGAAGAAAGACGGAAGTGGAAAAAAAAGATAAAGAAAGAGATTTTAGAGAAGGAGAAAATAACTGAATGGTAGTATTCATAAATCAAGTCTAAATTACAATGAGAATAAAGAGCATAGCACAAAAACTAGGAAAGTAGACTAGAGCAAGCAATTGATATAAACAGGTAACTAACAACTAATTACTTGAAATTAAAATAAACCTAAGAAAATAAGTAAAAATATCCTATCACTAGTGTCTATATTTGCGCCTAGCATAGGTGTGTAAAGGGCTTCTAGATGCTTCATCAAACTTTCAATCTCCAACATGCACAATTATATTTCCTAAGCCATGATCCTATTCTGAGCAATATGACAATCATCGGGATGCGCGAAGTATAGAATTAGAGGCAAAATAGGTACAAAGCTCAAAAACGTGAGCGATGATATTCAAAAATCAATTCCCATATAAATGCTTCTATTATAATTTGAAATCAGATTCGTAAACAACTCATTTTATGAGAACTGACGCAAAACTCATTTGTAACTATACAGGTAAAAACACCAAACACTTTTGTTTCAAATATAATAAAACATGAAACCTACCAAGCTTAGTAATGGAACATCTTTTGTATAAAAGCGCAGCAGTTACAAACAATATCAGTTATATTCATATGACAAAGGTGAAATTCAGCTAAACAAGACAAGAAGAACTTGTAACAAAATAGTAGATTAGACACGGAGAAGTTGGTGCATATAGTTGCAGTTGAAGACACCAAGAGAATATACTATACCATCAGCTAATATGATGAGATATCTTAAAACACAGCTTTGAAACTTTGAATGTCAAAACAAAAGCATAAGTCCACAAGTGTCTATTATAAAATAATTTCAAACACAAATCCAAATATCTATAAGTTGTAGCCCAAGATACCCGATAGAAACACAGCGCACAATTAAACTAATTCATGTGTCCTTGAGCTCGTTGCATATCATATGCACCCCAGGAACCATGTATAGCTCCATATGGTGGAAAACTTTCAACACCACTTTGCACCTGAAAATTGATAGGGAAAATATTAACATATCCAGATATGACAAAATGAAGATTACATATAGATGCATAGTAACCAGAATTCGCAGTTTAATACAAGCAAACAAAAAAATATATATATACAAGTAGACACGGTACACAAATATGCATTTGGCAACAAACATCAGCACATGAACATCCTAGCTCCGAGAATTTGTCTAAAATGGAAGAACTTACAGGATTCACGCCATAGTTGACAGGATAAGGATTTCCCGCATATCCTATTGCTTCAGGATTGCCATAACTTGCAGCATAACCTACAGCATTGTCATAAATATACCTAAGATACTGGCTTATAAAGGAAACAGTTAATGAAGATACAAGTAAAGGCTAAAGAGAAAATGACATCTACACTGTCAAAAACATGTGCATTTACCACAGGCAGCAATAGCGTAATCTAGACTAAGGAATACGAAACTCACAAACTTGCTTCGGCAATCAAACAATTGAACTAGAAGGAAAAGTATTAGAAGTCAAGCCCTGATACTATTGGGCTTTGAACAAGCAATAATAAGTACTTAAAACAAATGGAGGACAAAATCATTTGAACCAACATCTTCTGATGGGCCTCTTTTCTAACACTTGCTGTAGATTTCTCCACCATTTCTAAGGCATCTTCAATAAGATAACATTTATTAAAATATCTATGTTCTCAACTAAACGAAAATATATATTCCAAAACTAAACCAGTGGAAAACCTTAAACGTATTTCAGGATCGAATACCTGGATTCCCAACAGCAACAGCAGAACGTGCCCTCTTCTCAGCATTGGCCATTTCTGCGCGAAGTTTCTCGAACTCCCTAGCCATTGCAATCAATTTCTTTTCCATCACCTGACCATGCTCATAATTCTCTGCATATCCTTTCTTCTCATACTCAATGGCAGCTCTAAATGCCACCCAAAAAAAGAAAAAGTTAGCAAAATTAGCCAAATCAACAAAATAACTGAAGCATTACACTAATTCAACTCTCAAGGATACAACAGTTAGAACCATGTAACAATTACCTAGCACGTTGCAGTTCTTGTTTCATAGCTTCAATTTCTGCCCTCAAAGCTGGAGCCTGCTGCAGATCTGCAGTTATCCTACCCAAATCTTGAGTCATGGCTTGTACATTGCCCGTAAGCTCCTGCCTTGCAGCAGTGAGCTCCTTAATATCTGTATGAACTTGGTGAAGCTCGGCCCGCATCGCCTCCACCCCACGAATATCCGCTTCCAAACGCACAGACTTCTCATACAAATCTCGCATCTGAATGTCTTTCTCTGCTCGCACCGAATCAGCAAAATGAGCCATCCGTTGCAACTCATTCTGGACAGCTTCCAATTCCTGCTTAAGCGCAACGTGAGTCGCTGCTAGCCTCTGATTATCAACAAGAAGACCTTGAATGTCCTGATGTTGAACCGCAAGACGTTCCTCAATTATTGCAGGATGTGGAGGGAGGGTTCTAGGAACCATCCCAAACTGAGATTCTCTCATTTCCTCAAGTAATGCAGGGTGAGGCAATGGACCAAGTCCTCTTCCAAACGGGGGTTCATGGGCTAAAGAGGATATCCCGGAATGAGAAACTCCTTTCATCGGAAGAGGCGGTCCACGATTTCTTCCAGACATGATTATCTCACTCAAAAAAATTGTCAATACAAACCACAAAACAGCCTATGCACCAATTCAAAAACCCTGTATGAATTAACATAAGAAAAGAAAAAACAGTCAATAATCAACGGGGGAAAAAAAAAAGATGAAGAAAGAACTGTCGTATGTGGATTGGTAATTTAACATAATTAATGCATCGATTACATTGAGTTATCTTGTTTTGACAGAATAAGACATGCCACCCTAGTATAAGCTACTCTAACAATGCGTAACCATTTCATCTTGTTGTAGAAACATAACCCACGAACCTAATCCTCAGTTTTCACAATAAACAAAACTAAAATCAGCAAGGAAGATTGGATAATGGAGCATATGGATGTAGAAAAAAAAAAAGAAAAAAAGAAAAGCCGGGTGCAGATTTCATGTGTATCTTAGTATACATCATAACCTACTTCACTGAGTGTTATATTCCAATGTAATTTATTGCGCATGGGTTTGAAACTTTTTATATAAATATTTTCTGACAACTCGAAATTCCAAATTTGATAATTGAAATATTCCAATGTATTTACGTGATAGCTTGTTTTACTGGTCTTATTGGTTTTCCTTGTAACTGTTCCTGTTGATTATGCATTCCACAGACACTTTGTCTTCCCCATTTCAGCAATCAAATTGGACTCGAGATTAANATCCAATCTTCAATCAAATCTTAGTTTTCTCTTCTAAATTCTCATTGAAAATTTTGCTTATTTCTTTTCTTGTTATAAGAACGCAAGTTAGAACGAAATCTAAAACCCGCGTTACAAAGGCCCGACACATTGTGCGGTCTATTCATATGTGTTATGGTGTCTTGTACCGATTGAATTTCCAGGTACCAGAACTAGTCTAATTAATTAACGTTAACGATACCAACTTCTGCTAGCATTAAAAGTGTCCAAAAAGTTGAATAGTTTAAAATCACCAACCCTAATTATCTTCTTTTTAAAAAAAAAAAAAAAAAAGAAGAAGAAGCTTACGAACCTTATGGCAACGGAGTCTCCGTACAAGAAACGACCTGGAAGCCGTTCAAGAACCCTAGGAAGATTTTCTCGCTATGGACATAAGAAAATCAAGAAATTGGCGATGGACCCAATTCTCTCTAGTTCTACTCGCTTCTCTCTCTCTCTCTCTCTCTCTCTCTCTCTCTCTCTTTTTTCCTTTTTTTTCAATTTATTTATTTTAATCACATTTTCGGAATCTTAAATAGGTTTTCTTTTCCTCCCTATATTTACGCTAAATTACAATGATACCTCTTAGAACGAGTGTTTGGTTCGGAGTAGAATGGGAATTGAATTAGAATTATAAAATTTGAAATCAAATATCGGACTAAGAATTATTTTCTTTGATTAAAAACTGAAAATAAATGTAATTATGTTATAATCGACCAAAATACTTATTTTTTACAGTCAATAAGGATAAAATGATAAATAAGTATAAAATGATAAAGTAACTTTTTTATATATTTGTTAAAGAATAGAATCTTTATTATTTAAGTGGGTTAGCGGAATTACAATTCTTCTATTAGATGGAATTAGAATTGCTATAAAATAAGAATTATATTGCCCAAATGTGTAATCAAACAACAAAATGAACTTTTTTTTTTGTTGAAATAACTTTTTTATTCCAAAGCACATTCTATTGGACTAAATATATCATAAAATATTTACATATCACAATCCTTAAAATTCAAAATAAAATATTACTACAGTGGCATAATGATATCGTGTTTACTCGGAGATTTAGCATTTACAAGGTCGGAAGTTCGAGTCCTCTAAAGTTTGGCATTTATGAGGTCGAGAGTTCGAGTTTCCATAACTACGAGTTGAACTTAATATGTACTCCACTGGTGGTCTCGATTAAGCCTCCATACGAGGTACATGGGGTGGAGAGTGTAAAGTACGTCACCTGGATTCTTTTATTTTACTAAAAAAAAAACTCAAAATAAAAGGAAAATTATGAACATCACCTTTGTTAGACAAGTTAAATTTAAATTTTAACTTCTGCCATTCAATTTTTATTTAATTAATTATAAATGGTTCTTAACAAGTTAAACTAAATAATGTAGCTAAAGGTTTATTTAGTAACCACTTATTTAAATAGTTTTTTATTTTTTCTAATAAAAAAGGTGGAAATACTTTTCGAAAATATGTTTAGTAAAACTACTTTTGTTTTTCCTTTTTTTTTAATATGACAACAAAATTTTTAAAATTTTGAAAACAAAAATTTCTTATTTTCAAAATTTTTTAAAATAATTTTGTACAAATACAAGTATCAAAATTCAAACATATTTAGTCTCATATTACCATTTCTTTTAATATTTTCTCTCTCATCGTTATTTCTCTTGTTATTATCTCTCTAGTCTTATGTAAAAATGGTATTTTTACAAATATTTTTAAAATTTGTATTTTTCAAAATAAAAAAATAAAAGTGGTATCTTTCAAAATATAATGGTAAAATTTGGTAAATTTATTTTCAAAAATATTCCAAAAGATTCAGAAAATATCACATTTTAAATTTTTATTTTAAAAATACTATTTATGAAATTTATTTAGATAAATACTACTTTTTCTCTCACCTATTTCCTCCTTCCTTTTTCCTTTATTACTTTCCCTTTTAATTTTCACTTTCAAAAGAAAAGAGTGTTAGTTACCAAATATGTATTTATTTTTTATTTTAGAAAACATAAAATACAACATTATTACCAAACACATTTTTGTTTTTGAAATGCAAAAAACAAAAAAAGAAAAAATACTTTCATTTTTGTGTTTGAAAAAACAAAAAATAAAAATATCACCAAAAAGCACCTAAGTGATGAAATTTTTATCGATTTTTTTTTTTTAAGCTTCAGTATGAATATTTTTATCCATAGGTGAAACCGTAAGCATATGGCCGGAAGTGTCGATACAATTTTTGTTTTTATTTTTACAAAGTTATGTAGGCTTAATTTGTGTTGCATTTAACTCCCCAAAAAGAATTGCATTTTGTTTTATGTACGCTTGATATTACAGTTCCTATTTTGCTGAAAAAGTAACATATAAAGACTACAGTACCCAAAATCATTTCTAACAAAAAAAAAAGGTATTCTACTCATGATTAAGTACAGAAGCTTATAGTTCCTAATTATGTTAGAGATGTCATCCCTTGACCATTTTTCCTGATACGATATATGAGTTATCACTGTTAAACTAGCAAATTAGAGCATATCACCTCTTAACCCACTCGTACACCCAAAACTACTATTAATAAACTGTTGTTAGTACCAACTACTCATGAATCTCGACCCCTAATGATCTAGACTTCATATTTATTTCTCGAAGGCCAACATTTAAATTTTAAGACTCGCTCATATTTTCTATGCAAACAACCACACTGGGAATTTTATTACAGTCTAGATTTCTTACAAGTAATACTAACTGAAAATTTGGCTCACTGTATAGAAGTGTGTATATTACGTCAAAAAAAGGATCACATATCGGAGTCTTGCATTTGCATATCCCTTTCCGAGATAGACCATCGATGATTAAAGCAAAATACTTATTAGGAACATACAAGAGACATAAAATCATCAAATTAATTAATTGAAAAACAACTAAAACTAATAATACAAAATTTTAGAGTCCGTGATCTCAGGGCTCTACAGCTGGCTAAACCTGCACTTCTATTCTGCAGAAGCTGGCTTCCAGGTTCTCAACCCAAACAAATCCTTGAAAACAGTTTGAGCATCAGGAGGAATATTCATGGGCTCGGGAGCCATAAAATTCACAAGCTTTTCTTGAACATGATATCTGCAAGGGTACAAGTTAGCAACCAGGTTCTTGTGACCAATTCTTCTCTAAATGCACCAGAGATTACTACTAGCTATTACTATAGAACTCAAGAGGAGAAACAAACAATGGACTAATACCTTATCTTGCGACCCTTTGAGGCACGTCTATCAACAACCTTCCTTTTCTTCGTTTGCAACCTTTTTAGAGCGTAAAATGCGGTCTCTGTGAAAAGTTAAATAGTGACAAATCAAGTTCATGAAATAATATGCCAATTAGATGTCGATGCACATGCAAGTAAAGACAATTAAAATTTGCACAACTGAGTAACACCATATATTGTGAAATATGTAGCGTAAATTGGAAGAGAAAAAACTCTCTAATTCATCTCATACTTTTCAATCAATATTAGACTTTAAATAACCAAATGCAGAAAACTACTATGCTGGAAATCAGCAGCTAAATCGGGAAAATAAAACAAAGAAGATAGGGAATCAATTGAATAAAATTGATATCCCTTTATTTTAGGTAACGAAATAAAACTAATTCCTAAAAATCTGATTACAGTAGACTTCTAGAAACAGCCTACAATCAACGGGTTCACACCCAAATATGACCAGAACTCTTCCTCAAGTTGGTGCGAAGATATCAATCATGCCCAATTTGTTAACTTGAAATTCAAACGGTCGTCTTAATAGGCCCTTGGTTAGAAAATCTGCTACTTGTTGTGTAGTAGGAACAAATGGAGTACAAATTACCCCTTCTTCAAGTTTTTCTTTAATGAAGTATCAATCTCGACATATTTCGTCCTGTCATGAAGTGTAAGCAATGCTTATGGCTGCCTTGTTGACACAATACAATTTCATAGGAAGAATGACTAGTTTCTTGAGTTCTTCTAATACTCTTTTCAGCCAAAGTATTTCACAAACTCCTTGAGCCATTGATCTATACTCAGCTTCAGCGCTACTTCTGGCAACTACATTTTGTTTTTTACTTCTCCATGTGACTAAATTACCCCATAGGAATGTACAATAACCTGATGTAGAACTTCTATCAGTGATTGAACCTGCTCATTCTGCATCTGTATACACTTCAATTCCTCTCTTCTCATTTTTCTTAAAAAGAAGTCTTTTTCATGGTGTGCCTTTAAGATATCTTATGATTCGAAACACAGCTTCTAGATGTTCCTCATATGGAGAGTGCATAAACTGTCTGTTGATGGAGGTTTTGTCAACAATAAATTTAGAAAAAATTATGAGATGTGGCTTGTGTGAAAATGGTTATTATTCAAAGCAAATAAAGAGGTAAAGATTTTATAGTGGTTCAGCCCTGAAAAAGATGAGCTTACGTCGACTGTTTTTTACTATTTTCTGGAGAATTACAAGAACTCAAAATTACAATGTGTTGTCCCAAAAGAAGAAGAAAGTTAAAAAAGTACTCTCAAGAATTCTTCAGCCTCTCCAAATCAGAAAAAGTTCTAGCCCCCTTCCCCGAAACATTGAACTCCCTTTATATAAATGAGGTTTGCTCAATGTTCTCAATTGTGAGAATGGGTAACTATACAATCGGGCAATACAATTTGAGTAGCAATATAATTGGATAATCACTTAAATAAGGCAACTGGTCGATCTTTAAAGAGAAACTTTTGTTTCCCTTTCTTTATAGGTTACCCGTTTGACGAAGCGTAAACTAGTCTCTTTTTCATTCTGGTCGCACTTAACTTATTCGGAGGAGGTCGCACGTAACTTATGCGGTTGAGGTCGCATGCAACTATTTCAGAAGAAGTCGCACTTAATCTTACTCATGCGACCTAACATAGGATTTTAGACCGCACAACACTGTCTAACCATGCTTACAGCAAAAGAAATATCAGGTCTAGTGTGAGATAAATAAATCAATCTCCCAACTAACCTTTGATACCTACCTGTATCAACTGGAACCCCATCTTTCACTTCTCCTAGTTTAGTATTGACTTCGATTGGAGTGTCAGATGGTTTGCATCCACTCATTCCCATTTCTTTCAAGAGGTCTAAGATGCAATTCCGTTGTGACACTACAATACCTTTCTTTGATCTTGCAACTTCCATAATAAGAAAGTATCGTAACTGTCCAAATCTTTAATCTCAAACTCCTTCGCTAAATCATTCTTCAGTCTGTTCATTTCTTCAATGTCATCTCCTGTCAGAATTATGTCATCTACATAGAAAATCAAGACTGAGATCTTTCCCTTGGTAGAGTATTTTGTAAAAAGAGTATGGTCTGATTGTCCTTGGCTATATCCTTGGCTCTTGACAAACTTTGTGAATCTCTCAAACCAAGCTCGAGGTGATTATTTGAGGCCATATAGTGAATTTTTTAATTTGCACACCTTAGATCCAAACTTCTCAGTGAACCCTGGTGGTGGAGCCATATAAACCTCCTCCTCCAAGTCTCCATTCAAGCATTCTTCACATTTAACTGTTTTAATGGCCAATCAAGATTGGCTGCTACAGATAAGAGTACTCAAATGGTGTTTAGCTTTGCGACGGGAGAAAAAGTTTCAGAATAGTCCACTCCATAAGTTTGAGTAAAACCCTTAGCCACTAATCGAGCCTTGTATCTCTCCAAGGATCCATCTGAGTTGTACTTTACAGTGAATACCCATTTACAGGTAACAACTGTCCTTCCATGTGGCAGTTCCACTTTCTCCCAAGTAGCATTTTTTTTTAGAGCTCTCATTTCCTCAGATATAGCTTCCTTTCATTCAGGGACTTTTAGAGCGTCCCGTACATTATTGGGAATGACAACACTAGACACTTGTGAAATAAAAATACAATAAGAAAGTGACACATTTTTATAAGAAACGAAATTAGACTGAGGATATTTTGTACAAGCCCTAACCCCTTTTCTAAGAGCAATGGGAAGATCAAGTTGATTTGAAGAATTTGACTCAGAATTACTTGAAAGATTATCATCAGGAACCTTTGACAAATCATTGTTGACATCATGAACGTCGGATCAGATTCTTGGGAATGCTTCAAGACTGCGCCCTTCTTCTTTTGAGCTTGATACTCCTTTGAATACACACGACCTTTATATCGTTTTTCATTTATTTCAGTTTCAGTATTTTGATTTTGAAATGGCATTAGCGAAGGTTGTTCATTATTTTCAAGATTTAACTCATCTATGTTTTCTTTTTTATTTTCATTAAATATTTGTGTCTGCAAAACATCATCATTGGTAAACTCAATACTCAAATCAGAACCATCTAAAAACACATCTTCACTATTGCTCTCCCCCTGAAGATGAGAGTTATGAAAGTATGATTGTCCCTCAAAAAAAGTGACATCCATTGACACAAACATTTTTCGTAGAATTGGGTCAAAACATTTATAGCCTCTTTGGTTTATAGAATACCCTACAAAAATACATTTGTGTGCCTTAGGATCAAGTTTGGTACGTTTAGGGTCATGATTATGAACAAAAGCAATACCGCCAAACACTTTTAAGGGAATAGATGTTGGTAGCCTAGCGCTGGAAAAACACTCATTGAAAGCTTTCATTGGTTTTTAAATTTTAAAACCCTCGTAGGCATACGATTGATTAAGTAGGTAGCTATTAAAACTGCTTCTCTCCAAAGATAGTTGGGAACCTTGGTAGTAAAACTTAGAGCCCTAACAACTTCAAGGAGATGTTTGTTTTTTCTTTCAGCTACCCCATTTTGCTGAGGTGTATTATTATAAGAACTTTGATGTACAATTCCTTTTTCAGCAAAAAAATTCTTTAGCACAATATATTTTCCCATTATCACTTCAAAAAATTTTAATCTGAGTCTAAAATTGAGTTTGAATCATTGTATAAAAATTTTTAAATACATTTTCAGCATCAGATTTGTCCTTTAGGAGAAAAATCCAAGTGACCCTAGTATGATCATCAATAAATGTGATGAACCAACGTTTTCCAGAAAGGGTTGCCACTCTTGAAGGACCCCATACATCACTATGAATCATTGTGAATGGTTTTGATTTTTTGTATGGTTGAGAAGGAAACGTAGTACGACGATGTTTGGCAAGTTCACAAAATTCACACCGAAAGGAGAAAGGATTTTTATTCATAAATAACTTTGGTAAGAGATACTTTAAATATTAAAAATTCGCATGTCCTAAATAATAATGCCATAACATAATCTTATTGTCACTAGAAATAGAAATAAAATTGAAACAAGTTTGCCAGTCTTGCCTTCCAAAGGTTGATTCATTATTCAAAAGATAGAGGACAACTTCCTATATAGCACTACCAATCATCTTCCCCAAGGTTAAATTCTGAATCTCACAAAAGGAAGACAAAAATTAATTCTACAATTATGATCTCGAGTTAACTTACTGACAGACAAAAGATTATATGACAAATGAGGAACATGAAGAACATTTTTAAGAGTTAGAAAAGAGGAAATGGGAATTGTGCCTTTTCCAGTAACAGTTGCAAATGAACCATCTACTATTTTTACTTTTTTATTTCCTGCACATGGTACATATAAAGAAAAAGATTGCGAAGATCCAGTCATATGATCTGTAGCTCCTGAATCTAATATCCATGAGCTATTATAACTGGTATGAGCAATGGCTGCAGTGAAGAAGTTACCTGACTGTGCTATAGCACATGATGAACTACTATTTCCTATGGTTTGGGATTGAATCATTTTGTACAGGTGCTCTCTATCTGTTCCTTAGTGAAAGGGAGTTGATTTGAGGATGACTGTTGCTCTGAACTTGTGTTGCTAACCTGGAATGATGAGAATCTCCTCCTGGCCGTGTATCACTACCTGGTTTTTTCTTCCAGTTTGTTGGTTTCCCATGAAGTTTCTAACAAGTCTCTCGTGTATGCCAAGGCTTTCAACAATGATCGCACCAGGGCCTTTGTTTACCTCCACGCGTATCACCTTCCTGATCAACGCCACAAGCAACAAGAGCAGACCTATCCATGTCTGCTTTTGGTTTTTCTAATTTTTTTAACATCACTTACCTTCGGGCTTCTTCTCTACGCACCTCAAAGAAGGCTTCCCTGCTAGATGGTAAGGGTTTTCGCCCTAATATTCTTCCTCAGACCTCATCAAGGTCCTTATTCAGACCAGCCAAAAAAACGAACACCCTACTTCTCTCCACTTTCTTCTTGTATTGAATGCTGTCATTTATGCTCTCCCATTCTTCCTCTTCAAACATATCCAACTCCTGCCAAAGCATCATCATTTCGTTATAATAGGTAGTGACATCTCGATCACCTTGTTGTAACTACCACATCTAGGTATTCAGTTCATATAACTGAGAATGATTTTCCATATCTGAATAAGTTTGTCGAATCGCTTCCCAAACATCACGTGCTGTCAGCAGGAACATAAAAGATTTTCCCAAAGCTGGTTCCATGGAGTTTATCAGCCAGGCAGTGACCATGGAGTTCTCCGATCGCCATTGTTTGTATTTTGGATTGTTGGTCTCCGGTGGTTTTATTTTGCTATTCAAATACCCGAGCTTTCCTTTGCCATCGATCACCAAATGCACTAACTGAGACCACTCAAGGTAATTTTTTCCATTCAATTTATGAATGGTAATCTAAAGAGAGTTATCGGAGGAGGAAACTGCCGGAATTGGTTGAGCAGCACCTTCCGATGCTGTCACTCCACTGGTAGCTTTTGTGGGGACTGTAGTCTCCCCAACTAGGGCAGTTTTGAAATTCATTATCAAGCCCTAAAGCTCTGATACCATGTAACATAAATTGGAAGAGAAAAAACTCTCTAATTCATCTCATTAATTTCAATCAATATTACAGACTTTAAATAACCAAAAGCAGAAAACTACTCTGATAGAAATCAGTAGCTAAATCAGGAAAATAAAACAAAGAAGATAGAGAATCAATTGAATGAAATTGATATCCCTTTATTTTGGGTAACAAAATAAAACTAATTCCTAAAAATTTGATTACAGTAGACTTCTAGAAACAACCTACAATCAACGGGTTCACACCCAAATACGACCAACAAAATACAAGAGCTTTTACAAAATCTAGCAAAAAAAATGTTTATACAGATCAAGTCCTAATAAGTTAAACAAGAAGAAAATAGAAAGGCACGGGATAGACAAGACTTTACCATTGGATGTTGGGTCAATCGTCTCAAAAAACTCCTTTAGTAAATGCTGGTAAAACTCTGAATCATCTAAAAGTTCAGGGTCCCCATCAGCTTGTGCTTCCTACCAAAGTAAAAGTCTTAGTTAATTATACGCACCACCATTATTAAACGTTGGATATAACTAATTTCGTGGCAATAGAAATATGAGCTTGAAGATAAAAAATGCAATGTATGTTTGTATTGCCTGAATTTGACATATAAACTTCCACTTTCAGAAATATAGCCAAATAACCCAGGTATGCGTCAGAAGGTAGAATTACCTCTGCCTTGGGATTAACTTCCCCTGCAGGAACCTGCCATTCATATACTGGGTATAAGCAGAGAAACAAATTAAGAAAACATTAGATTACAATAGATTCCAGGTCTATACAGCATAATTGTTTCTGAACCTGTCTGGTGGGTACTACATGACATTCCCATTATTTTAACTCAAAAGTAAAGGAAGATCTATAACTTACAGCCCCAAATATGCCAACAGTTGATCTCCTTTGCTGCATCTGCTTGATCATTCTACTTGGATCTCTCATATAAGCAGCGACTTGTTCACTGATATTCTACAGGTAGAAAAAAGAAAAATGAACCCTGTCGTACCTTTAGCAGGCAGCCCAACTATAAGTTAACTCACATAGCTATACCTGATTAAAAGCATGTAGTTTGCCTTTTATAGCAGCAGCTCCAGTTGTCAACTGGGTCTTCCTTTGCCACTTGTCTATTGACTTGTCTCTGAAAGCAGCTATTCTACAAAATAGAATATGAAAGCTCTCAACTAAAGTTGTCAGAGCATGAGACAAGGGTTTAGTATAAATGGCTACTTTCATTTTATGGATCTTGAGCATTTCGCTATGATTGTATAGAAATGCATTTTATGTTCAGTTCCTATCCCCTCCAGTGAATAGACAACAAAACTGTGAATGGTCCTTACTATCACTAATTTTGTGAATGGTCCTTACTATCACTAAAGTCTTCAGTTTTCACAAGTGACTAGATCTTTGATCTGAAATTCTGTATTCATTCCCAGCATGATCACTGGAAGAGTGAACCAAGTTTCCATGACAGAGCACATAGAAAATGCAGGAGAAGGTAATATTAACGTTTTTTTAATAGATCAGACTGCCCTCGTTTGACTGTTTTGTAGTATATTAATTACTCAATATAGTTCTTATCAAGAATAATATAAAAAATTATGACTACCTGAGAAGCCATTTAGAACTTATCATCTTCGGTTCTGCATAACATCAGCTTAATAAACATAGCAAGAGTATCAAAAGATGAGTCAATACCTTGCGTGCATTTGAGATATTTGAGACCAATCTTCATCATTGTTCGAAGATTGCAAATGCTTAGGTACCTGTTCCAGTTTACCTTGAAAAATGGGAAACATGTCAAAACACATCCAAATTGTTTATACAAAGAGAATTCATACACATGCAGAGTGGAGTTTATATAGGCAGTAACATTTTCCATCATGAAATTGGTTACAATCAAAAAACCAAATTAAGACCTAAAGTACCAACTGTTTACCATCTGCCTCAAAAGCAAATAACATTTGCATAAGGAGCTCATCACATAGTGAAGACTAATACGAAAAAGAATAAATTTCAATTTAATTTTCCGTCTCTAATTTTGAATTTGAACAATTGCAACATCTAACAGTGTCGGAAAATTAAATAAAGAATACAAGAAAATAGAATTAGCAAGCATGATAAAATAAAAAACTTCACACTTATTGCCCACTCTTCTAATGGATAATGTTCATTCACCATAACCACAGAAAATCCATATGTAGATTGTAGATCGTACATACCATCGGTGGCATTAAGAATAGATGGATTTTTTTCAAGTAAAGCCTGTAATAACAAAATGAACACAAGGTGAGCAAGATGTAGCAATATTAACTAAACCGA
The DNA here is from genome assembly GCA_002914805.1 of Parasponia andersonii. Lineage (NCBI taxonomy): Eukaryota > Viridiplantae > Streptophyta > Magnoliopsida > Rosales > Cannabaceae > Trema > Trema andersonii. The sequence goes on from JXTB01000054.1 coordinate 965,611, forward strand.
GCATGCACTTATCCATTTTCACATTATTAGAAGCAAGATAGACAACAACAAAACAGAAGGTTTTTTGTACCTCTTGTAGTCCCAACAGAGAATCTAAAGTTTCCTTTGAGGATGTAATTAGGCCGGAATATGCTGCATTGACACTCTTGTCCGAATCACAGAATGAAGACCTAATTGGATCCTGCAAACAGTATCACATGTCTGACCACCTCAATATGCTTAGGAAAAAAGTCCAAATTAATAAGAATTAACTGCTACAATGTACCTGTGGCAATCTATTTGAACCTGAGAACGCCTTCTGAAGCAAAAATCTGAACTCAAGAGTTTTGTCCCAGAGGGCCTTTCAAGAACAAAAAGAAGAAAGAAAAAAAGTTGATCAGTTTATAAAAGAACTTAAATGTCTTTCAAAGTTCACCGTCAAAAGTAATTACTTATAATATTGTGATACTCGAGAATCAAAACATTACCCAACAACAACCCCAAAAAAGGAATGGGATTGTTCACTGACCATGATTAATGAAACTGTTATAAAATTAGTATAAGGTCCAAAAATAAAATTCAACAAAGAAATGAAGAATGTATTAGAAATAGAACGAATTAAATCTAATTCAGGCCCTTATTAACTTTTAAATACTTGCAGAAAACAAGACCACACCTTTTGATTCTTCACTGCTTTTCCTTTAAGAATATCTTCATCCTTATGACGTTTCAAATTCTGTAAGATATCTCTGAAAGTGAAGAAAGACCAAAGAAATTCCGACTGAGTCACTGAGTACAGTTGTTTAAATCAACAGACATGCTTGTAAAAATATCTTATTTAAAAAAGTAAATACTTTAAGATGCTACATTACACGTAACTGAATACACATGGCAAGACTACGTTTCTTTGATAATAAGCCTGTCAAATAAAGGAACACGACAGTAGAAGTCTTACTGCTCTTGGTTGCGGAGATTCGTATATTCTTTCTCAAGCTCTTCCATCTCAGCATCATTATTTAACTTACCACCATTTTCTATCCCATCTTCCTCCTCCTCTTCCTCTTCCTCTTCCTCTTCCTCTTCCTCTTCACCCTCTTCGTCTTCATCCTCCTCATCAGCATCATCATCATCACCGCTGTCATCCTCATTCTCAAACTCATCATTGTCTTCTTCCTCCACCTGACATAATTATCATTTTTTCAATTAACAAGATATGAAATGTTTAAATTAATCAACTACACAACATAGAAGTTACAGAATCCATACATCTGACTTACACTCAATTCATCATTGTCCATATCATCATCATCATCATCACTTCTTTCTTGAGCTTTTTTTGACAGCTTCCAAGGTAATCCCATTTCCAAAAACTAGAATTCAAACCACCAAATGTCCAATTACACACAGTTTAAACACTTTTTTCTATTGGTATATGCATAATACATTCTAGTCAAATACTCGAAAAACATTTTAGATTAATGCCTAATTACAAAGCTAAGCAAACGAAACCCATTACTCCTTATACAATCGGAGCCCTAATTAACCATGAGTATACAATCACCACCAAAAAAGCACTACTAATCAACACAAAAATAATCCAGAAAAATAAAAACTATACACGTCAAGATACCCAAATTCAGAGACGGAGAACAATAAAGCTTCCACTCTATTCGGGAAACCCACGTTCAAAAAAAAAAATAACAGATAGATATGTACATATATACATATATATATATATATATATATTCGTGCATATAAAAATTACAAAAAGAAAGAAAAACCTGAGAGGGTTTGGGAGTGGGGGCGGCGGCAAAGGGCAACTGGTATTCCGATTTTGGCAGAGAGCGAGAGACGAAACGAGAGAGATTGATAAAATCCTAGCTTTTGCTGCGTGAAGGCCTACCTTAACTATCATACTCATCCAATAATATTTCGCTCTTTCTTACTTAGATCATATATTTACAATACTACCCTTCGAACGTTTTCCTATGTCCCATTCAACCCCCTCTTATTTAAAAATTGTTCAGTTAAATCCTTTTAACGTTTGAACAAATTTCAGGTCACATTAAAACCTTCGCTTTTATTTCTTTTTTTTTTTTTTCTTGAAAAGAGTAAAGCCTTCACTTATTAATACTGCAAATCGATAATTTTTTTCATTTCACTCTGAAAAAAAGGAAAATATTGTGCGGAGTTCTATGCAATGATGGTTAATTTATGCATCCTTATTACACAACACAACACAACATAACATAGTATATACTAAAAGAGCCTTAAAGCAGCTCTGTGGAGCATTTTTCCAAATCCCATTTGTATCTTTTTTTCCATTTATGTCTTTCTAATTTATAATTTTTACTTTCTTCAATTTTGATATAAGTAAATAATTTATAACTTATATTAGGATTATATCGGTATTTTAAGCTTTTTTTTTTCTCCTTTTTTAAAGTCAATTATTCAAGAGACAACGTACGACTCTTACTTTATTTGACAGCTATGTAATCGCTGTCAATACTTTAATATTATTTTCTATTCCTTTTTTTTCCTTTTCTGCTCACAGCTTTTGAGTTTTATGTGTTTCTGAATTGGGTTTTTGTTCTCTCTTTTTCTAATTGGTTCCATGGGATTTTTTTTTTCATTCTTTTTATTTTATTGGTGCTATGAACTGTGCTCACGGTGGTTCCCTTTGCCATGTTCCTTTATCTACCATCTTCATCTTCTATTTTGGGCGGTTGGACTTTGGTGTTCTTATAGTCTTTAAGCTTTCAAGAAATTATTATGTTCATAAATGGTATCTGGAATGAATTTATAGTTCTAATTACTTCTATGGTCCTTCATGCATGTTGGAAAGTATATGTATGTTTCTATAATTGGATACTACTTCTCGTCAAGAGCTTTTACGTTTGTTTTTCCTTTTTGCACGATAAGGTTAGATCGGAGATTGTAAATGAAATCATTGCTACTCACAAAAGATAAGGCAAATCTTATATTCGTAATTTACAAATCCTACAAGACAGGATTAACTATTGGATTGTTCCCTTCAACCATATAGTATTCCTATGAGTACTCATTGTGTTTAGGAGTATAGTTAGATGTAATTTCTACTCATGTTTAATTTTTATAATGTTTAATAACCATGTTTCTTTTTCTTTTTGTCTCCCTTTAAATATCTTCGACTAAAATTTTCATCTTCTTTTAAGTAAAATTTTATAGTCTTTTTTCCTGACTGTCACTACTTTATTTGTTGGTTTAGTGTTATAATCATATTAAATTATATATATATATATATATATCGTGCGAAGCACGTGACAACTTTCACTAGTCCTAAGGAAAAAGGATACTATTATGCATTTTATCATATAAAGGGTTATATGCCAAAAAAAAAAATTATTCTAAAGTATAATATTTTTGTAATTTTAACCATATTTTTTGGCTTGCGCAAAATAATACCTCCACATTTCAAATTTCTGTAAATTTGTATTTATTGTGTACAAATTGACTAACAAATTTATCATTAAATACAAAATTTGAATTGAAGATATTTTATTTATGTGGACCAACATAAAAAAATTTTGCTAAAAATAACTATAAATCACTCAATTTGTACGCATAATGTACAAATTTATAGAGATTTAAAATGCATATGTATAATTTTGCAAAAGACAAAATTTAAATTACATAAATGCCATACTTTAGGGGTATCTTTTTGCAATTATCCCTTATATTAAATAATACTTAAAATCTAAAATCAATAACGCACCTTTAGTGGTATACATATGAATATATAAAAATAGACACTTTTGTGAGAGCCAGACTGATCATGGATTATGCAACAGTCATGCTTTAATATAAGTCAACCAGTCCAAGAGAAGAAGATAAAGATCTAGGCCAAGTATATTATATACGAAGAGAAAACTATTTGTGGCATGAATTTTTTAAATTGATTATGTTTTAAAAGCTTTTAACTAAATATTCATTATTTTTAAATAGTCAAATAACTAGTCAATACAATATGAATATTCGTATGTACATATAGGCTACTTAAGTTATTTTAAAGTACTTTTATACTAATTAAGTTATTTAATTTATATAATTGGTCATAATAGTACCTATACTACATGACTAATGAACTAAGTTTATTTTGATTTGGAATAAGTAATCTTCTTTAATACGTACATGTTAGCATCAGATGTATCTAACTACATTATCTTCTGAAATACGAGACTCTACATCTACACGTTATGTATAGAGTACATGTTGGTCCTATTTTACCAACTTAGTATTTGGAGGGGAGCTCAGATTCATCTAAAGTATATTCTAATAGCAAGGCATGGACCGAAGACGAACTCGATCTCCTTCAGGTGTTTAATAGCAAAGCATGGAGACCCCGTGACAAGCCTTTATTGGTATTAACCGGTGAGAATTTCTTCAACGGCTAAAAACATAAATAAGTCACCACATTAGACCCAAATCATAACAGCACCAAATTCAGCAATATTGGGACCCATAGCCAAACTAGCGGTGGGCCTCACGTGATCAGTATCAACTCTCATGTATATATAGCTCAATAACTCACTCACGTTGGTTAGACAAATAGACAAGAGAGAATCTAAAAAACCATGGAAGCTGCTGTATGGAATTTAGAAGACAAACTGAAACTGCCAACGAAACAAGCTCTTTTCCTCCTCCTCCTCGCCGCCTCCAGCGTCTTCGGACTCTGCATGGCGATCACCGTGACATTGCTAAGACGATTAAAGTCACGGAGGCCGCCGCCGCCGCCACCTCCACCGCCGGACGGCGGCGCCAGGGAGTGGCCGCCGCCGACGACATGTGGGTGGGCGGCGATAAAGAGGGTGTTGACGAGTTCGGTGCGGTGGAGCCGGCCGAGAAAGTGGCATGGGGAGACGGCAAGCGGCGGGAGCTGGAGAGAGAATTCGCCGTTGCCGCTTCTGCTAGCGAAGAGGAGGGAGTTTGGTCATGATGAGGTTGGGTGGCAGAGCCATAACTCTGACTCGCCGGTGTGGCAGAGGCCGATACTTATGGGGGAGAAGTGTGAGCTTCCGAGGTTCAGTGGGCTTATTCTCTATGATGAAAATGGTCAATTGCTCTGTGACGTAGCACGTAAAGAAAATTCATGCAAGATCATGACTAGTACTACAACTCAGGTACTTTCGTTTAATTAATTGCTATTTCCTAGGAAAATATCAGGATAATGCATGGTGTCCTACACATATCCTACTTTTTTAAGAGCACCTCACGTGAGAGTATACTAAGATGGTATATAATCTATTATCATCGTACAAGTAGTTAGTAAATAACATTTAACTTATTTATATTAATTGAATTGTGATATATCATTTGCTATGTCGTATTAAAATGATAGCAAATTAGCTGGGATCCTATTATTATCCAAAATATTGCTCATCACTAGGAACGAGTTTTTCATTTTTTTTTTTTCTCACTAATGAAATTTTAACCTAAGATGTGATTTTAGTCAAAAGACTATCCAAAATATTAATCATCACTAGTGATGAGTTTTTCATTTTTTTTTTCTCAACTAATGAAATTTTTACCTGAAATGTGATTTTGGTCAAAAGACTCCGCGAGTCCTAGAGTTAATTATCATGATTGATAAAAATCTTGTTGCAATTATAAATAGTTATTAATGTGGTGACATCTTAATTAATTATGTGGCAGTACTTGCGGTAATAATAAGTTGAAAATTTGTGGTACTATTTTGCCAAATATTTGACACTGCTCATTACATAACATTGAGCAATATTTTATGTCATTATCTAATCTGTTAAGACAATTCCAGCATTAATAATGCCCAACTACTATCATATGCCTATGTATCTTATATTTATGGTACTTTATCATTAATGTTTAGCCAATCAAATTCACCTGTCAACTGTGTGGGACAAATCAATATAGTACACTATGTCAATGGTTTCGTGAAAGATATTAGAAGCAGACACCAAAATATATATTAAGGTGATAAATATTAATTTCAGTTGTTACATTGTTACGCTTAATGATCCTAACCATAATGCATTAATGTGTTAATCACTTCTTAACGTTGCTCTATCATCACAGTGGAGCAATCTAGTAGTATAAGATCTCATGTAAAAGAAATTAGCTAGCTAAGGATCTCATACGACAATTAACGTGTCAACCCTTTTTTTTTTGGCCTAAGAAAAAAAACCCGGCTTTATTAACCACTTTTGATTTTGCGTGCAGGAAAAAACAGCTGCAGTTGTTAGGAAAACACTCAGAGATTTGCTGTAAAATTGTGAACCAAGATCTTCCCCAATTTTGTTTTTGTCGGAAAGTAGATCTACAATTTTGGGGCCTGGGGAGATCAATAGTGGAATGTGGTCAAAAAAAATTTCTACATTAAGATCTCCAAGTATGTACGTACAAATAGCTTAAAGTTTTAACTATCATTGCCTTTTTTTTTTTTTTTTAAGGTGGTAACTTGCATGATATTAGAGCAATTTCACTAACATTACTGATTATCATGTGCAGTAGCTAGTTAGGATATTCGTGTCATAATCTTCAAGTCCCGGAGTTAAGATGTGAATATAAACGTGACTGGTGATACGCAACAGAGAGCACTGCAAAACAATATTGACCTATAAGGCTCCAGATATGTTAAGCTCCTTACAATATAGCATCATGTTATAATAAAGATGTCCCAAATCCCAACGTATCAAATTAATTCACCTCAGAATCTGCTCAAGTTATCAATATATAACAACCTGAGGCTCCGGGTGAGTAAAGCTCTTAATTACAATCTATCAGGTTATAACAAATTAAGGTATCTCAAATCCCAATTTATCATATTTTCACGGCCCCAGTTGCTACCACTTCCTACTACTTGAAAATAATACACAGAGAAATGACGAATTTACACCAATAGAATACTGCAAACACCGGCCTCTCATTAGTCATTACTAAGTGTTGAGAGGTTCTCCCTGAAGAATAAGGGCTCACGTCTTTTCCGGTTTATAATTTATAAACTTCATGAACGACAAATGCGAGCCTCATATTGTCAGAAAAATCTACCAGGTTGATAGGAATGCAAATATAAAAATCACAAGATATGACGAATAACATTTATGCTTGAATCTATTTAGCATTATCCTTGATGTTTAATTTCTTTTTCTTTTTCATAAAAAAGAAAACAAAACAAAACAAAAAGGCAGAAACAATGACTGAAATTATCAATACTGCAAAGCTATTCATTCATAACAAGTACTTCAATGTCAAAATCAAATTTCATGTATTTGCATAGGTGGAAGTTAAAATGGCTAAAATTGTATCTCAGAATCACCCAGCATTAAGCTTTCAAATCCCCATAGAGAAGCGGAGAACTTGAAGTGGAAAAAAAAAACAATATGCAGCCGCAACTTAGTGGCAGACTATTGAGAAAATTCATATAGTCACAAGCTACATATACAAACTGTTGGATAAAAATGGGTAAATGGGTTAAGGAAACAATTTGGGCTTGGCTTGGGCTTGGAAGCCCAAGTGGATTTTATAGATTAAATTTGTTATA